>WYDI02023474.1:0-56611 GCA_009867235.2 Psittacus erithacus | reverse complement strand
CTTTCTCTCTCTCTTTCTCTCTTTCTCTCTTTCTCTCTTTCTCTCTCTCTCCTTCCTTATCTTTTTCTTTCTTTCTTTCTTGCTTGCTTGTTTTCTTCCTTTCTTCCTTTCTTTCTTTCTTTTTTGCTTTCTTGCTTTCTTTTTTTCTTTCTCAAATGCTTTCTCTCTCTTTCTCTCTTTTTTTTCTTTCTTTTTTTTTCTCTCTTTCTCTTTCTTTTTGCCCTTTTTTTTTTTTTTTTTTTTTTTTTAGTTTACTTGATCCCTACAGCAACCCGTTTTTTAGCTATTAGTAACCAGTTTAAAAAGTGATGGTTGAAAAGAGAGACCTTTTGTTGTGCCCCTCTTCGGAGGACCCACATAAGCAAACATTTTGAAGAGCGCATTGGTCTCTAATCAAAATAATCCAGATTCTTGTGTGAAAGGTAAATATTTTGCAACCACATTACTGAAGCTGAAACAACTAAACAACTCAGACACCGAAATTAGCAGCGCTGTGAAGCGCGGGCAGTTGAGGGAGAGCAGCAGCACGGAGCTCTGCTCTCAACCTGCTAAAAGCTGCCTAGGGTTTCTTCGGCAGAAACCGCTGCCATGAGGTTTCGAAGAAAATGCAGCTTGGCAAAAAAATAATATCCGAAATTTTGCTGGGTACAACGACAGTCCGAGGCAAAGCCGCGTACCTGTAAAACGAGCTCCTGCATATCACATGCTTCGTATTAAACTTCCACGCAGTTTTCCTTAGCTGTTTTTTTCCAGCTAAAGGGTTCTTATAAACTTTCCTTGGTTTATTTAAGCCTGGTTTTCATTGCTGCAGTTTTGCATGGTTTGCCTTTGTTTAGTTTATTAACCCACAGGGTTACTTTAACTAAATATTTGGGCTGAATACTTTGGGGTTGGATTTCAACGTTTTCTAACAAAATTACTGAGTTTTTTGAAGCCACACAGAGAACTCTGTGTTGACTTTATTAGTCAATTTAACAGGCTATAAGGAAAATAAAAATAAGAAACATACTAGTGTATCCCCTCCAGTGAGAAATGGGGTTGAAACGAGTCTCGTATTTAGCATTTCAGATGCCATCGAGGCTGCATTAACTTTAAAAACGTTTTAATAGAAATTGCAAATGTTCAGCCTCTCTGTTTCGCCGAAGTCTGCCACGTCCTCGCCCGGTGCTCGGTCACAGCCCCGGAGCTATGTTTAAACCCTTCTTTTCCCCCCGGGCAAAAAGAAAAAAAGCCAGGGTGGAAGCCCAAAGCTCAGGAAAACCCCTCTCCCTGCGCTTGCTGCCCAGCTACCCGGGCGGAGGGTTAGGGATGGTCTGGCCGCAGAGGCAGGCAGCTCACCCGCCTCGAAGGGAGCCCGCCGGGACAACGCTCCTCCCCGCACCCGCGGCTGTCAGCGCGGCCCCGTTGCAACGCCGCGCAGGGTCCGACGAGGGCTGAGGACTGGAGCTGAGCCCGGCACATGCGCCACCCGATGAACCTTCCCCACCCAGCGAGCTGGCAGAGGCTCCTGCGGACTTCTGTTAGGGTTGGCATGCCTTTTTTTGGGGCTGGTTTTTGGTTTGGTTTGGTCTGTTTTTAATGTAAGCCCACTGGTGCCTGGCTGGGAGAGAAAGTTAAACGTTAGCCCTGATCATAGGAGCACTGGGAAAGAGGGCAAGCTGTAGGCAGTGATGGGGGTCGGGAAGCAGAAGCTTAGCTGCAGAAATAACCCAACATCCGCCCAACATGGTGCTATTTGCCTGTGACAATTTGTATGACCACTGCTGCATTACTCCCCTGAGCAAAAGCAGGGTAGTAGCAAGCTGATCAACTGCTTAGTACAATGCACTGTCAGAAAGAAACTGGAGACTTCTCCGAGGTGCTACTGTGGGTACCAGTCACCAGTCCCTACACAAACACTCCCATGGCCAAGGGTCTTCATTAAGGTTCGCATCTCCCTCAGCAAGTCCTTGTCCCAGGACTGCACTGGGCATATCATGGGCTGCTCTGCAGATGGGTCCATTGTGGAGTGCTTGGACTGGAGTGTTTGAACGGTGTATTTTTACTACTTAAAGACTAGTAACATCTGCTGAACCTCCCTCTGCAAAAAGAGGTACAGCCCCCATTTCCAGTAGTGACTTGCAGAGGTGGATCATCTCAAATCCCAGGAAAAAAGAGAAGAAGAGTAGCAGGGTGTGGAGACACTGTGACAGCAGTGAAACATGAAGACCAGGCTGGGTATGGCACATGCCTTAGCAAAGCAGGAACCTACAGAGAGATGTAAAAAGGGAAGAAGCGAGGCTCAAAGTGAGAAGGGTCTTTGCAGGACCCCTCTGAAGAAATAGAGTCAAAAGTTGCATTTGTCGTCACAACGGAAGAGGACATTGCAACTTTCGAAACATGAGACACCATAAACCTAAATAATTGCTGTGCCTCTGTGTGTGAATGAGAAGGCCTCTAACTAAAACCTGGGTAGACATAGTCAGTGAATGAAAACCTGCAGAAAAACCCAGTCAGAGCTACAGCCAGGTTACAGGTTACAGGCCTGGGAAAGACCCAGCAAGTCTGCAGGCAGATGTCAGGGACACAGTCCAAACTTCTAGAAAAAACACCAGTGTGGTGTGAATTTACACTATCTACTCCAGTAACTTCCCAAAAACCCTATATATTACAGGGGTGTGAACTTCCCAAATCTCAGGCCTATATGTTACGGGGGTGTGAAGCCCAAGACAGATGTATATGTGCATCTAGCAGGGAGATGTGCCTTCACTTGCTTTAGGCAGTTCTCAACAAAACCTTAGAATGAAAATGCAACAGTCTTGCAATTCCTCTCAGTCATAAATCAGCCTATCAGCAACGACCAACAATAACCCAGCAGCTGCAGTATGTCATGTCTGTCAGCAGGATTAATTCAGTGCAAAAATGAAATGGCCATTTGTGATAGAGTAGCTTACTACCAATGCACAACAGTGAGACAGTCCACTGCTATTCTGATAATAAAATACAAATATGTAATTCCCTGAAACATGTCCCATCCCATCTCATTAACATGACAGTGATAGACTTTTTCTGATACTAGTATGAGAGGCTAAAATAGCAAGTTCTACCTTCAAGCATTATTACATGTTTTTGTTTTACTTACTTGCCATTTCATCTTGCAAAATACATTGTAGTCTCTTGAACATAAAAGGGCAGTGCAGAATGTCTGTGTCAGGCTTAGTTTTCAGAAGAAATAAAAGCTTGGAGCTTAGCTAATAGTGAAGAAATAAGATAATTCTGGAATAAAAGGCTAATAAATGTTTACTCTGTTAAGTATTGCTATTGTTTCTCCATCTCATAAGTGATCTTGTAGTACTATTATGCCAAAAAATTAGGATTACTCTATTAAAACCAGATTTTCTAGAGCTCATTCAGAATTTCCAACAGCAGACTTCCATTTCATTAAGTAATAAGAAGACACAAACTTTGTTGTGAGAAGTTCCATGTTTTCCTCCACAGAAAAAAGCAAAATCTGAATAACATAAATAATTGATCATACCTCAGTCTGAGGTCTGGTGAAGTGTGGCAGCAATAACAAGTGAGAAGAGCAAACGAGCTAGAGAAATATTGACATACTGTGGAAAAGGGAAAGAATGAGAAGAAGAATAGTCATTAGTTGACTGATCACCCTGCTAGCCATGTTTGAAACTACTCTTAACAGCTATAGAACAAGAATGAAACAAAAAAGAGCACAGCATTTATTATGTATATGACTGAAGATATATCTTCATCATATTATGCATTAATTATTCCTTTTTATTTTGCGGATGGCCATTCACATCCCTTGGCACTGTAATCAACATTTAAAAGAAAGTTCCTAACAAGAAAAACCACCCTGAAGCACAACAAAACCCACACACGCAATAATACATCACATGATCATCCAGTAATTTGAAGCAGCAATATATAGCCCACAAAATAAAAATCATTCACACCCCCACAGTCTTATTTCTATATGGGTTAGATATGCCCTTGGAGGAGCAATAGACAGGCTCTGTGTATATCCAGCATGACAGACCACTTATTCTCAAACACAGGATACAGTAAGATATCGGACTTTAACAATCTGAGCCTTTTGCTACAGAAAAATCTGGTTTTGGAGGTTAGAATTCAGGCCTACACTAATTAAACACATGCAGCTGTAGCAAGTTTTATCAGTGCTTTTTTTTTCTTTTCTAGTGGATGTTCTCGAGTGTTTAGTATCTTTAACATTAACGGATAAGCATTTCCTATGTAGCTTTTTGGTCTGAAAACAATGAGAAATATGGAATATGTAATACCAATAGTGGTGTGATGAAGTATAAAAGGTAGATGGGGTTGACTGCCAGATTATGTGTATGGTGACTCATGGAATGACTATTTCGGAACAAGGCAGCTGTTTCATGTGTGTGCCACATCATCACTGCTACTTACTGTACTTCATGTGCTAGTGGCCTTGATGTTGCTTAGATGTTTCCATTGTTGTGGGCACTTGAGGATGTGAAGTAAGAAACAATCTCTGCAATTTAAATAAAGAAGCCAGATGGTGAGTAAGATGGGACACCAGGGCACAGAGGGGTAAACAAACCCCACCAAAAGGAGGCAGCAGCTCAGTGCTGCCTTCCACCACAGGTATTCCTTAATTTGCCCTCACAGTAAAACCCTAGGTTTTTGTGTGTGAAAGCCATTAGTGAACCATTTAAGTGGTACAATACAAGAGGAAGCAATGCACAGTTTAGGCGGCTGGCTTAATGAATGGAGTGGTAGTCCACCAGATAGCTGCAAATACTATCTACTGTCTCCTGTGAGGGCATGTCAGTGCCTCGAACACTGTATTTAATATATTTCATATATCACACCAGTGCAACCATCTTTATGCAAAATGTATACGCATACTAACATCATGGCTTCTTGCACAGTATTTTGTCAGATGGAAGTTTTATATATTTATATAAATACGTATGCATTCATAAATACACAGTGTACTCCCATCTACAAAGACAGTGCACACTGCTGTGGTTTCCCCCAACTTCTCTGGGTTGTAGCACTCAGAGGGATGTTTTGGGGAAGTAAAATGAAATGACAATCAATTGTTCCTGTGTATATCCTATTATCTGGGTAGAAAATGAGTGGCTTGTGAAAAGGACGACGACAGCAATGTTACCTGTGAAAGAATATTTCATTCTCCTGTATCGTACAAATACTGTATAAGAAAGTACCATATAAGAAATACTCTGGATATACTTTTCATTTACTTTCTTTGGTAAATGTGTGAGTGTGTGTAAAAGGGTTATATTCACTGTCTTACACAGAGAGGGTTCTGTGCTTTTGTAATACAGCATTGGTACTCTGATTACTTTAGAGAACAATCACTGAATATTCAGAAAACCACTATCAGTAGAGGTATGGATCTAGGTGTTCCAGAAATTTATCAGAGTAGTTTCAACTACTGATTGCAGGTTTTTATCTGATTTATACTAGCACTTGATGCTGATTTGAGCCAGTATTTTTTGGTGCCCCTCTCTGGTATTTTCCTATTCGTACTACTAGAGTTCTGCAAAAATCTTTGTTTATGAAAAACGGCTTCATTTTGGATGAAAAAAATCTTATGATATTCAAAATAACCTTCCTGCATATCAGTGAACGACAGATCTAGCTTTGCTCTGTTATACCTATTTGAAATGCAGTCACTTCTCAGTGTAATGATATGCTTGAGAGTACAGTGCAGTTCAAAACTCATGAGCACATATGAAATATTTCTCCTAATCTGTTAAATCTGAAACACAGGAAAAGACACAAAGTTGTCTTTATCTGTGCCAGCTCATGACCATCCAGGAGGTGCTATCAAGCCTTCCCTGGTTTCTAAGTTAACTTTGTGAACACAGGTGAAATTAGGTACCATCACAGTTTTTGAGCCCAGATACTAACAAAAGGCAACATTATCCTCTCCTTTCAGGACCTGGTGCTGAAAACTATCATCATCCTGACTGACAGAGCAATTAATGTTGTCAGCAGAGAAAATAGTGAACCAACTGAAGGCAAATGTGTTTATTTTCCCACTCAGAGACATAGTCTTCCCAGGTGGAGACTCTGAAAACATACTTGCTAAAGCTGACGTGGTTTTTACTTTGGTGAGGGATCTGTCTACTCTGAGCAGGAAATTAATCCAAACATTTAAGGGAAAGCAATACAAGCTGCGCTGAGTGCAAGGGGATACACAGCTACACGACTGTCTCTGCACAGAGACAATTCTCTCTTTTTGAGACCATTCACTTTTTCTGGTTATTTATTTTCCAAGCTGAACATATGTAAATGATAAAGAAAGGTGGTGACCGTAAGATTAGAAAAACTGCATAAGGCAACATGCAGTAATAGCTATCGGAGAAGACTCACAAATGGCATCATACAACCCTTTAATTAAGTTACAAAATGAACTCAGAGTTATTATACTGTCTAAACATCCTCCCTCACTTTTCTCCAGTTTCTAAATGCTGGTTTGGATAAACTACATTACTACAAGTAACAGCACTGATCTGCTTTTCTACTTATGAAATGTACCTTTTCTGTTGAAAACTAATGCACAAATCTGAAAATCGGTTCAGCTAACAAAGCCAGTTCTCTTTCTGTCACTGAACACACCATTTCTGAGGTTATTTCTATTAGATTATATCACTAGATGTGATCAAAGAAGCAGCACAGGGCACTGCAAAACGAAATTTCAACCTTCTTCTTGGTGCCTTTCATTGGAACACTGCTGTTAAAGTGAATGCTCTGTGCCTATATTTTTAGAAGTGCTACCAAATGGTAGAAATTCCTTCTGCTGTCATCTGTGTAAGTATAAAGTAATTTTCCCTAGGGGAATCTGTAAGGAGGCATTAGCTAGAAGGAGCTAGGGAGGCATCCATGTATGAAAATGTAACCTGTTAAACCTGCAAAACTGTCGTTTTGCTGCAGTTTATCATTTGTCAAGATAAGCCCATACAGCAAGGGGGAAAGGGAATCTACAGAAATCATAGGGATTTTCACAAGCAAACCCCTCTTCCCAAAGTCTGTATTTAGAGAAAATCCTGGATACATAGCAGAATTCACAGGTAGCCAGCCAGCCAGCCTCTGTGGGCACCTGAGGATGTACACAATCCTAACTTCAGGAATTTCATTCCCACCATAGTAAAGAACGAGTGTTTGGCAGGAGATGAAAAGGCTAATGAAGATGTCACCGGAAGCCACTAACAGTTCTGTGCTCCAAACACTCCCCCCTTCTTTATCAACTTTGGTGGAAAAACCTCTTCTGTTGGTGGGAAAATCTGCTCTGGAAGAGCCTCCCAGTCTGAAAGGACTTTCTGAAATGTGTTGTCAGGAGCAGACTTGAAACAAGAATATTTTTTTTCCTTTGCCCTTGTGACAGATGTCATGGGTATTTTGTGCCACTGCTGTGTTTCAAGACTCCAGAATACTGATCGAAAGTAATGTTATACATGGTGCGGTTCTCATGTTTTAAGATTGATGTGGTGCAACTAGAGCGGGTTAGGGAGAACACTGATAAGGGAAGCAAAATAAACAGTGTTGATTGTCTTTTGGCTGCTCAAAAGCAAGACAGCAGTCCTTTGCTTTTAGATCCAGGTCTGTTCCCTGCCAGATTCCTGCATGCCAGCTGCCCGTAGAACAGTGCTGCTGAAAGTGAGGGCTAAGAAGGTCAGGATACTCAGAGAGAAGAGAACACCCAGTATGGGATGCTGAGCTCTTGTGTAGCTTTTTCACTTTGCTGGGAGAGCAAAACCAGAAAGGGCACTTCGGCTAACTATGTGGAAATCCTCAGTGTTTGTGGTGTTACCCCATTGTGTGTTTTGCTTTGCAAGCAATAAAATATCTCTTGATTTCACATCTTGCCTTCTGCAGTTTGTCCACACCCACAGCCCATAGTCTTAGCAGTGCTGGCCACTGTTGCCTGCAGCCTATATCCTCAGGCCTTCACTTTGCTAGAGATGCTAATGAAAACTGAACAGCTAAATGAAGAAAAAATTAATCTGCCAAAAATTAAAAAGTGAAGAAAACCACCCAAAGCAAACACCCCCTTGTTTACAGAGAACCCATATGTAAAGCTAATAAGAGATGTGCGCAAACACACAGAGGTTTAAAAGTAAAGAGCCTGGGGTTAGAGGCTGTGATCACTGTGAATCCCAGCAGGACCTCTGTGCCATGCCACAAAACACTTCATGCTCTCCATCACTGGCATGTCAAAGGGCATTTGCAAGGGTCTAAGGGATGCGCAGAGGTCTTTTTTGTAAGGTAAGTGAGAAGAGTGTGTGCATTTGTTTTTTAAAATTGGTAGTATGACTAGATACATAAATTTTAATTATGGGGATATACAGAAATTACTTCAAGTCATTCACACTGCATCTCCTCTCCCACTAGATGCAAGATTTCATCAGGATCATAGACATGTGTTGAGCTTGCTTGCTCTTTGCAGCTTGTGATTTTGAGCATTTACTGTCTCTCCCCAGTTGTTGCTGTCCCTTTTTCCCACCTTTCTGCATTTGCCAGCAGATGTCCACCCTCCTCTGTGCCCCAGTGTGCGGCTACATTGTTGGGTGGTCCAGCTTCCCCCAGGGAAACCAAAACTTCTTGAACAAGAAAATGGGAGCTGCAGGAAGACAGATAAAGCGTCTTTCCTATCCCTTACTTAAAGTACAGCAGCACCAGCTTTATACAGTTTGGGACTAGCGGTCTAGTAGTCTAGTGTGTCTGGACCAGCAACTGAGTCTCTCTCTGATGCTGATCTGATCTCAGTATATGTGCCTGAAAAGTACCAGCTGGCAATATGTCCCGCTTGCTGGGGACCACTCCAGTGGTGAGCAGGTAACAGTCACAATGGATGACATGACAGTGAGTCATGCCACTCTAGTCCAACAAAATGTTGTCTTCATCCAAGCCCAGAGAAACTCAGTGAGGCATGCTTACAAAGGTCCTTAATTCCAGGACAAAAGCAATGATCTGTGAAGCTTCAATGGAGAACCTGCAATCCAGAAAAATTAATTTGTTTTCATGTGAACTAGGGGATGCTTCCACTGAGCTAAAATTCAGTTTGGTAACCCTTGATGTGTTAGTTGAAGCTTAATGCATGACTGGTGATTATGCACAAGGCAGGGACACAAGCCCTTGCTGTACCAGCAGCATTCCCTCTGGGAAATGAAGCATCTGGTTCAGTGGCTGTGCTTTCATTTACTTTCTCAGTACTGCTGCTATGTGGCCTGAGAGTGGCAAGCTCATGGAGCCAGGCATGAGGGGATGAAAGGGAACATCATGCTGGGGTTATGTCAGTGGTAGACTTGGGGGATTTCTCTGCCTCAGGTCCAGGCTGGGTTCTGGAGTGTGGTAAAGTGCCCAGGAGCTGGTCCCATGTCCAGAACAAAACAAATAAAACCTAGAATGGAAGCAGCAAGTGGCCTGAGAGACACCTGGGGCTGGGACTGTGTCAGATTGCAGAATGCCCTCTCATTCATTTTCTAATGGCCTTCATTCCTAGAGTGCCCTGAGCCCTCTTCCTCTTGCTTGAAAGTAGCTAGTGATTTTCAGATCTCCAGTATTTAGAAAACCAAAATCCTTCAGAGTGTCCAAGTTGTGAGGTTAGCATTGATGTCCTGTTTGAAATGCATTCAAGCTCCTGGCAGCAGGATTGTGTCACTCTGGTGCTTTGGGACTGTCTCTTGTAGTCTGCTGAAGCTCTACTTCAGATGCTCAGTTTTAGTCAGGCACCATCCCTGGCCTCTGTCATGTCTGTGGTGAGGTATCTGCAGGGAGATGACATTGCAGGTGACCCTTGCCTGCAGCCATGAGGGGTGGCTGTCAGCACAGTTCGGTGATCTAAAGAAGCTCCTGCTCCTCTGCTGGGCACTGCAGTGCTAGGACCGCAATGGCCAAAGGCATGATCTCTTTTGTGGTTTTTTCATGTGAAGGGTGAGCCCTGGCCCCTGGGTGTGTTAGTATGCTGCTGTCTTTACTGGCTGTATGTTGATGTGACTGGAGGTCATGGGAAGAGTTTTGCAGCAGGTAAAGAGAAGTCCAAATCTGGTGAGCATCAAAGAAAAGGAAAAAGTATGTAAGCTTAAGCTACTTTATAGCAGGAAACACCGGCTTCTGGGGGACATCCAGGAACCATGACATCCAAGTGCTAGAAAGGGCCAGGAGTGAAATAATCTGATTTAGAGAGCCATGGACTACTGGGGAAAGGTGGAGGAAGCAGTGAGGACGCAGGAAACTCAGAAATTCTGCCGAAGTATTTCCCACTGAAAATATTCTGAGCAACATTGATGGGCAAAATTCACTGAACCAAGTGGGAGCAATACCTCCACAAGACTTCTGAGTCCTGTCAAATCTTTAGTGGTAAAGTCTTCCATCCATCTCATGCTTTCTCACAGCTAAGATTGTCTTTCTCACATTAGAGCAGCACAGTCCTGCTGTCTCCCTCTGTCTCCCACACCAGCTGTGACTGTCATCCAACTGTGCTCATCCAGCTGTGCCTTACAGCGCAGTCCCAGGCAGAAAGGGAGTCTTCAGCACTATGCCGCTGCCGCAGGTAAGCTGCTGAGCCAAGTGCTTCTGTCCACATTGTTCTGCTAAGCACAGCACCTGCTAGCTACAAAGCGAGCCAGGACCTCTTCTTCATGATCTATCTTGATGTGTCAGATAGCACTCCAGGCTACAGCATTGTCTCACACTCTCAGGAGGAGGGTAGCATTGGAGAGATCTGCTTTTAGGACCTGGGCTGTTGTGTTTCCCAACAGCTAGCTCTGCAGAGGTGAAGTGGAGTGCATTTTTACTAAAGAGGAGATAAATCCTTTGTGGCAGAGAATCAGCACAAGAAACAGCTCCGTGCCAGTCTGAGATATGGATGTATTATAAATATTACCCAGATTTTGTGGAATTTGCTGTGACATCCAGTTCTTTTGCAAGAAACGTGCTTTAGAATCTAGAGTTTTGTTTCTATGTATAACACACATTTTTAGCCATGATAGATAAGAAAACAGATTATTAAAAGCAGGAACAGAGTGTAAATCTTTGTCATGCTGAGTTTGCAGGCAGCCTGGGAAAGAACTCTGAAGTGTGTGAACTGTTTCATTCATCTCAACAGGTTATTAACTTAAAACCTTTCATTCTAAAAGCATAATGAGCAGGCTTATTCCTTGCTCACGTTAGCAGGATGCTGCAGAGAGCAGAGGCTGAAACAACCCTTTTCTTTCCTGAGAAAGCAGCCATATGTCACTGAGGCCTATCTCAATGTCTAGATATTTGCCTTAATTTGTGGGCCATCCAACCAGCTAATGCACTTTCTCCATTCCAGCATCCGTGAGTCCAGGCAGATGCTTTCTGAGGTCAGACCACCAGTGGAGAGCAACTGTTCCTCCAAGGAGTTCTGTTGCCTCTGTTAGGTGGGCTGGATAGTTAGCTGTACCAAAAATCCAGTAGCCAGCTGATAAGGGGTGGCAACAAACAGTTGGGCTAAGGTAACCTTCTTACATTGGGACAGAGAAGTGCTCGCCCCTTCAGGGCCAGTCAAACACAAATTGACACACTTTTCCTTACTGCCTCTTGGTTGCTGCCTAAGTGCACATCTAACCAACCTGAGCACAACAGCAGGAGGAGAGCAGGCATGCCATGACAGGAACCTGACTCTAATCCATAAAGGGGATGTTTCTCTAGGAATACCACACTTTCTCCCAAGCAGCTGTCATATCTCCCCTGACAACACTTTTGATGCTGCAGTGCAGTTCCTATATTCAGACCTCCAGCACTCTCAGACAAAGACTGATAGAGGAATTGAATGCTAGCACATTGGCAAGGAGATTGCTATTTACATTCCTGATATAATTCATCACTCCTCACTCCATTCTGAGCTGTGAAGCTTCTGTGGTATTTCTGATCTTATGGTGGAGTGGCACAAACTCACAGGTCTGAGCAGCAGAGCTTTAACACCTCCTTCAGTAACAAGGAGAAGGGTCAGCAAAGGATAGCAGAGCAGAGGAGCACAGAGCAAGGCTGCACTCTGGAGGGGTGCTAGGAGGGAAATGGAAACTACTAAAGAACAAGCTAGTGCTTCTTGAGGAGAGTCCATAGGGCAGAGGAGAGTGGTGGAGGGAATTTGAAAAGCCAGAAGGGACATATATCTTGGGGTTGCTTAGTACTTTCCATCACAACCACCAGTATAATTAAAAGCACAGTTTAACCCTGGCTTCCTTTTGCTAATTTTCTTTTTCTAGACCTGTTACACATGCAGAGCATTTGAAATAACGAGGCTAGAGAGCATCAAAGAGGCCCGTGCATACAAGGGATTGCACAGTCTTTCAGCAGCACCACTCTCTGCCGCCAGTAAGCCCTGTGTTAAGGATTGGCCTGCTCTGTGTGTGAGGCCTAGAGCGCAGAGCGGCTTTTGCAGACAGCTGGGGACTAGAACCAAGCTGTGATCGGCCTCCCTCTGTGTCTGCGCTGCTGGAGACAGGAACAGCCTGCAAGGAGCAGGGTTTTCACAGGATGCTAGACCCTGAGGAGCTGCTGTGTTTCACGGACTTTCTGTCTGTCATTTATGTTGTGGGATCAGACCATGGTGGATAATCATCACACACAGAGAGAAAAGTTATAGCGTGATTTATCAAACACATATGTGAGAACAAGCATGAAACACTCCAGGCTTGGCAGTGGAGTGGATGCTGGTTGAAATGTAGGTGCTTGGGTAAGGAAGCACATGGGCGCAAAAGAGCAGTACTGACTGCTGTGTAATTCCAGTGCCAGACTACATGCAGGCAGGGGACAAGGCAGCAGAGGAGCTCAGAGTCTGAGGCAATGATTAGTTTCCCCTGTTTCTGAATCCACAAAGGCTGCATATATCATTCAAGGGATGGTGACAGAAAGATATGGAGGCTCTTGCTGCATGAGAAGCTGTTCATGGTAACGTCACATGTGAAACTAAGAATGGTAACCTCAGAGTTCCTGTACAGCTCACCATCCCTCCTGCAGTGCTCCCAACCAGCAGTGAAGATGCTAGCTAAAACTCATGGAAAGGAGCAGGTGAGGAAATGAAACGCGCTATTGTTGAAGTCTGAACAAATTGCAGTTTTCTGGTTTTGTTCTGCATCTGGCAATGACATGATTTCTCACCAGAGAAGTACAATGTTTTGTTCCTATTTCAAACAAGTGTGGAGTTGTTACCAGAGACTTGTGTCACCAGATCTTGGGCTGGTCAAATCATTTGTTAATCAGAGACGTCTATTTTTCTGCTTATTGAGCACAAATCCCTGTTTTCCTAGCATTAAGGCAGGCTTTTTCTGAATATTAGCATCCATGGCCTTGAAAGCAAACAGGGTTTTGTTTGCTTGTTTGTTTCAGAAAAAATGTCTATCAGTATTTATCAGGTTGGGACCTCCTCTCATTTTTTCCTCTGTTTTACTCTAAGGAATGTCCCTCACAATAGTAAAATTCAGGCCTTCTTGATGTCAGGAGCTGCTCTACTAGAGGCTGCATTGTAAAATGGGAGCAGCAGCACTGTTTCACCCATTTGGCTATCAACAGACACTGCGTGCTCCAGTCCTGTGCTGAGCAGGAGGCTGGGGAGTGTCTCATGGGCAGCGCAGGTTAGGACAAGGCTGTTCAACAAAAAGCAGAATCCACTCAGAAGAAACAAATCTTGTGTAAAAGCCAATGTGTTCTCGCTTCCTTGCCCACTTTCCCTTCCTTCAGCTTTCATGTCATTGGCTCAGTTAATTAAAATTGCAGTAATAGGGAGACTGGATGGTTTAGCAGATTGGTAATGGGATATACAGCCTTTCACCTCCAGGTCAATGGTTCGATTGCGGCCCAAGTTGGTAGTGACCAAAAGTTATTAGCATCGAATGGCTGCTCAGTGACCTCCGTGAGATGCATGGATGATTTCAGTGTTCTCCCTCACAGACAGGTGTCCACACCACGGGAACCACTTGCACTGTGCCGACTGGCACTAATTGGCACCCTTGTCAGCAGCCTTAACAGTGGCTGGGGATGGCCTGGGCACCGAAGTGGTGGCAGCCCTCTTCTTGGTGGTCCTCCCTCCTGGGCTACTGTGGAGCTGCTCGCCTGTGGACAGAGAGAGTGCTGCTCCCCAAGGTTACCTGGGAATTTCCTCTGCCCAGAAGCAGAGTGAGTGTGAGCAGAACCATGTTTGAATTAAGCATTTTTTGGGGAATGGTTGGCATTTGCTACTCTATTCTTACTAAGGGCAAGCAATCTTGGGCAGTACATTTACTTTCTTAAGCAACAGAAAAGGCAGCTGTGTTAATGCAAGACAGAGGATATGATAGCCCAGGTGATATGAATGGCAGATAAAAACAAGCCAGCTGCAAGCCAGCAGAACCTGCCAGCATCCAAAACAGCCAGTATGATGCATTATTTGTTTTGGAAAGGGCTTTGGCACTAGACTCTGCAAAGGCAGGAGAAAGGGCTGGCCTGGGCAGCCTTCTTATTAAAGAGCAGGCGTGAAGATTTACAAGCCATTGCCATTCAGAGCTCCACAGCCCCTGGGGAGGAATGGAAAGCAGAGCCAGGGGTAGTCACCCATGCCAAATTTAGATCTCTCAGTTTTCTGACCAAATTGCTATTACCTAATTAATGCCTCATTTAAAATGTTGGTATGCACAAGACTTCAGTGGGTATGAGTCAGCAGTGCTGCTTCAGGCATGTTTACACTAGCTGGCAATTTTCCTCTCAATATTGGTGACTCTTGCAGTAGTCAGGAAAAGATGCCATCCACGTTTCTATTTGTCATAGTTGCGGCATGACAGTTGGGAGAGCGAGGAGAGTAGCGGTGATTTCTCCGATTTTCCTCAGTCCAATACTCGAGTTTCTCACTCTCTGGCACGTTTCAAACCCCACAACCCACTTGCAAAAGACCCTTCTAACAGACATGACATGCAAGATCACACAGGAAGTACGGGGTGGGATGAGTTTTCTGAGTTCCTTCTTGCCCCTCAGGTCTCCAGGAAAGGCTTTTTCCAATGACATCTGCAGTCCTGGTGAAACAGTTATTTCAATAGGCAACCACAAACCTTCAGCAGTTTAGTAGTAGTTTAGTTGTAGCAGAGCCAACAGAACCATTTCTGGTCCTAGACACATGCCCAGAGGTGATCCTGCACATCAGCATCTGCCAAGCAATTTACTGAGAAAGCAATAGTTTTGGCTTTCTGTGTCCAGGAGAATCTTCCAAAGTCCTGCGAAGGCAACAAATTTACTTAGGAATTTGGCTCCCACTCTCCGAGCACACATGTTGTTACTTGTAAGCAAGTGGAAATGTTTCCTTCTAATGTTCTCGCTCAGCTCCTTGGGGTCAATGCGGAGTCTGAGTCTGCCCCCTTTCTTCCCTACAGTTTTTATGGCCTCAGATCAGACTGCTGACTCTGATTCTACAAATAATGCCATCTGCTGTCACGTTTTATAGTTCTTCCACTGGTCTGTTTTCTCCTCAAAAGATGATCCAACACTGTGGGCTGTCTGACAGATGCTGTATCCTGCCACTGCCTCACCGAAGAGTCCGTGTCCCAAGGCAATCCCACTCCTGTGAGTGTGCCAGATCACTGGCAGCCTGGTGGCCGCCAGCGTGGTTGCTCTGACCACGAGAGCTGGCATGTTCCCGCAAGCTCTTGTTCCATCTGGCGATTGTCCATGGTTCAAGTTTCCATAGGGCTGAGATTTAGACCTCACTGGGTACAAATGGTCTCACCTTGGGCCTTTAACTGTGGTGCCCCAGTAGCAGGAGTTCAGTTGTCAGCTTCACTTGCATTACTGAACTGTCATTTCTAAGCATTTTTTTAACCCTTTTCATTTTGCACCTGTAGTGTCCTCCCTTTTTTTTGTGTTTTCATGAATAACTTTCCTCCATCATTTGAGACCCTGAGCTGCGACTGTAATCCATGCCTTTCTTTTGCTGGCGTATTTCAGTGAAGGATTTGCAAATCAATGGACATTTTCCATTCCTATGCCATATCAGTGGCATTGCTCCTGTTTTTGGCATGAGATTTCTTTTCCCTTTTCATTTTCTGCAGAATGTTTTCTTCTATGTTTTCTTCCATGTTTAGCTGCGGGGTTGGCGGTCATATGTTGCATTTCAGCTTTTTTTGCTCCTTGGCATGAAATCACTGCCTTTTTGGACTTTGGGTTGATGTTTCTGAAAAGTCTTTCAAGACCTCTGTATTGCTGAACTCCAAAACTGTTTGCTCTTTCACAAAGGACCACCTCATACTCCAGATTCACAAAAAGCTTTTTGATTTGAGGCCAAGCACACTGATTCCATTTCTTTTTCTTCTTGAGACCTTATCTGAAAAATGTATATTCCACAGGCAACAGCCCTAATACCTTCTTTACACATCTTTCCCCTTTTGTTTAGCTGGCTTTCAGTGCAGTCCAAGAACTCTTAGAAAGTTTTCTTTTCATAGCTTTGGGACCTCAGACTTGGCTTGTAGTGATTACAGGGCTGGAGAATCTTAAAACATTTAAAATATACCAGCTTAAATGCATAAACACAATGGTGAAGGAGGAAAACACTCTCTGTTTAAAGAAGTCCCAGATTTGAACTATATGTCTGTATAGACAACTCCAGAGCTTCAGCTTTCCACCAGGACTGTCTGGAGGTACGCAGGTGACTCAGCATGCAATTTTCTCTATAGCTAAGTAAGTTAGTGCTTGTAAGTGCTGTGCAGCCAAGTTTACCAAATTGAGATCCCTTTTATTTAAAATTCAGAGATCTGCCATGTGTTATTAAGCTCCAATTTTATTATCAGTGCTTCACCGTGCATATAATGTACATTGCTTAAGAATTAAGGAGTGAATTGCCAAAGTCAGGAAGAATCCACAAATCAGCAGAGTAAGAAATACTTTTTTATTGAAACCTTTAAAAATTGAAAATCAACATGTTCCAAAAAGTGGTTGTAGCAATTTTTTGGTATTAGTGCGCTGAAAAAACACCAAAAAATGGAAATCCAAAAATGTTTCCAAGTTTTTTAGGCCAACAGACCATTATAACTCTTCAGCAATAAAGAACCATTCTGCTTGCTTGTCATCAAACTTTTACTTGAATATTTTTGCTCCAGAATATTTCAGAATACTGTATTTCCATACACAATCTACCATGTCCCACAGTTCCCTGGTGATCCATAAATTTGAGTGTGGGAATCACTGTGGAGGACACAAAGTTAGACCAAAAATCTTAAAAATGCAGGAAACTACAAGAATCCCCCTGTGTCCTCTCCAGAATTCTGGCAAATAAAGATGCAGCTCAGATATAATTAGTCACTTTTCCCTCATTTTGTTTGAATATATCTTACTTTCTGCTTACTTTGTCTAGCCTCCAGGTTCTATTATGAGCTGTTCAGTCAAGCACTCTTTTGGCAGTGTACAAGACCAAGTACAATGTGATGCTGATTGATGAGCACATCGGTAACGGGGAATACTGGCAAACTTTCGCTGTCTGTGTCAGAGCTTCATTAGTGTTTTCTTGATCTGTGTTTTCTTGATCTTGATGTTTTTTGCATCCATGCTTAACACTTTTTAGAGTTGGATCCTCTACTGAATGTTGTGGAAGGTGCCTGCTCAACACAGGCTAGTGGCTTTTCACTGTTTCTTCTGAGCACTTCTTGGGCACTAAAGAAAGAGATCCTATACTCCATTTTCACAAAATAAGTACCTTATTGGAGTTTCTCCTATTATATGCAAGTATTTAGCAGAAGGTGAGTCAATGAAAGTGTACAAAAATAAGAAAGAAGTATTTGGTTTCATAATAATTAAGAACATCACCCCATTAAACTGTAATCTAGTTATTTCCACTTGTCCAGTCTTATTTCAGGGCTACAAACATTTTAGCAAGAGAGCCCTTTGAAAACAGGCAAATCTGTATTTTTATAATCTGGAAGAGAACTAAAAAAACCCACCACCTAATGCAAATATGATTTTTAGCATCCATTTTGAATCTTTTAAAAAATTTATACAAAATAATGAATGTAGTGGAAATCACCAGGAATTTACACAATGAATGTAGGGAGAGTCAAATTTGATATTACTGATATTGCAAAGCTAATAAATGCTCAGAAACAGTATTTCAGAGAGTTTTCTCTCTCTTTTTTTTTTTAATGCATCATAAAGAAACAAAACAGAAGTGGGCCATTTTTTTAATACATATTTTTCAATAACCTTCAAATAAAAACTTCCATATTTCAGTTTGAAAATAGCCAAACTATTCCAAACTCATTTGAATCCAGAGGAATGCGGTTTCCTGGTCCTGGTTCTATCTCACTGTGTCATGCATGCAGCTGGCTTATTCTCCCTCTCTACTGCATAACAAAATGGAGGACAGGCAGAGTTTCTACTTGTGCAAAGATGGAGGAAAAGGAAAAGCAAACCTTTTCTAAATCCAAGTTTAATTAAAGTCATTCATACTAGTGGAAATCCTGGTAGTGTTACTAATACTCAGGAGGAAGAAGGTCAGCCAGCATCCAAATATGAAGACTGTACAGTAGGGCTAGTGTTCCTGCAAAGTAAAACATTATTTTAGGGGTGTTTTCTGCCAACTGGTGATCACACACAACAGAGCTGATCACTTAGCTGAGTCTCCTATCCTGCCTGAACTGCCCCTTCGCATCTCTGACCCATTTAACTCTTTCCAAGACTTGAAATAAATATTAGCTGCAAAGAATTTCTGCCTGTAAACATCAACCAAAGCATTTTGTCATTTCCTACAAGCTGCTCTTTGCGTCCCTATAGGAAAAATGGAAAAATCCTCTTGCACCCACAGTCATTTTGATGTTAGCAAAGAGATAATGGGTGGCACAGTTGGAGCCCACCAGGGAGCTCAGTGTTCACTCCCTGTTACAGCTCCCCTTCTCAGCAGCATCAGTGCAGGTCTACTAATCAGAAAAAACACTCCTTTCACTGCTCAGAGACTCTTGGTGCCAAAACACACTCTCATTTATCCTAGATTTCCATAACTCCACTGGCATAATGAAATTGCGCTGCAGAAAATGAGAAAAGAGCATGGCCCCTGGCTGAGCTCTCATAGTGGTGTAGACGACAGCTGTGGGGTTTGGAGCATCAGGTTACTCAGAGGCCGAGCTGAAAGCTGAGATAGACAAAGTACTGATTGCGATTTCTAAATTTCACGTTTTCATAATAAACATAGACACCTGCAACACAACACACAGCCTATACGTACTGCTCATAACCTCTCAGCAAGTTACATGACTGAGATTTTAGACATGTCTTGAGAGGAAAGATGGAATAATAATCACGATCTTATGCAGGAAACAGAGCATGTAACAGGATGAATACATTATGCCCCAAAAGAGGCGTTATTCTTCCTTTTCCGCTCCTTTTCTCGAAATTGGAAGCAAACTGAATAGCAAAAGCCTTTAGATCTAACAGCAGAATTCCTAACTCAGAAGTAAGTTCTTTTTGTGTGCACTGCTCCTATAGGTATGGAATGGGATTTGTGATACTTGTGAGAAACAAATAGCACTGAGTTCACTGCAGGCTTTGAATCTGGCTTTCTGATATCAGGCAATGACTAAGAATATTTGATATTTTTCCTTTATTTCTTTAAATATTTATTGAAGTATGCTAACCTCAAATACGAAGCCAGAATTCACAAAGAAATGTTTGGAAGTGTAAAATCACCACTGTTAATAAAAACATAAGCACTGTAACATAAACACTGGGAACATTTGCAGTTTCCTTTTTTCCTAAACATTGTTTAAGGAGTAATTTAAAAATGGAAGTGTAAAGAAAAGTTGGTCTTTCTTGGGAAGAGGATGTTGCAAGATATAATTCTTAGTTATTCATGAAGTTAGTCTGTTTTGAGGATATTACTTATATATGAAAATAAATAAATTTTGCATTTCTTAAAAGTCACGTTAGATTAATAGAATTTAGATCACCTGGGTTTTCAGCAAGTTAAAATCCACAACAGGTGGAGATTTAATTCTTATAATCCATTCTTGCCTAAATTAAAAGACAGTTTAGCATACCCCAGGGTTTCTAGTAAAATTTATTGCCATGTTGTGGACTTGATAGGTATCTCTAAGTTTAAGGCATGGTAATCCCACACTTGTATCATATTCCAAAAACATTTTTCCACATCAGTAATATGTATCTCATAAACTGGTTTTGGGTCTGAGCAGCATCATGTGGTTTCAAAATCAGGGTTATTTATGCTGTCACTTAGCACAGTTAAGATCTCAGGCAAACACACCTGCCCTGCCCTGCCCTGCTTGGGTCTTCTTGTTCGTTTGCTGTTTTTTTTGGCAATTATTCTCTTAGTTTGTATCTTTTTTCATGTAAGCCCCTTTATGGAAGGTTAGCTGTCATAATCAGTCTCATGTTTTCAAAACATCAACAGGTTGTCTCACAAATGTTTAAATCTTGTACGACGATGAGTGCCCATGAGCCTGGTGGGAGTACTGTGGAAGGGACCACTGAGGATCCAAGTTATCCATTTTATCTTCCTTATCCAACCAACTACTCTACAACAATCAGATACGTGGGTGGGAAACAGACAGAAGCACAGGACAAAGAAGTTCATCTTAAGCACAGATAATGATGGTAATACAGTTTCAAAGTGAATCTGGAGCCTAAAACATGATGTTGTTCAGTCTGTATAATATAAAAATTATTGTAAAAGCCTTGCAGAGCTTTGCTTCCAAATGTTTTCAATACCTGGCATTTGGGATAAACCAGCATGTATCAAAGAGGGTTGGGTTTGGGTTTTTTTGGGAAAATTTTCTTTACCAAGTATTTTTATGAGTCTGTATATCATTTCTGGCTGGGTTGGTTTAGCAGAGCCATGAGAGAAAGCAAATGCCATCAGAAATTATCCCAATCTCCCGTCATTTTAGTAGCAGGTCATTAATAAAAAGGCAACCAAAAAGCCCCCATGAGACTATTGAAGCACATAACTGTAGCTTTAGTCTAAATTTTAATTCCTTTTTATACTTGTGAAAATTGAGCACTCAAAGAAAATGTTGTCTGATCATGATAGATCCACCTCCAACTGTATATCTGGTTTGACTTAAAGACTTACAATAATGATCCTCTGCCATATGTTGAATATAACTTGAGGTTTTTAGCAAAGTATGTCTTAGATTAAATGTACAGTATATGCCACAGCACCATTGAGTTGTTTCTCTGAAGAGAAACAGCATTGCTTCTGCTCTCCAGTTGGGAGGACTTTCCCTTCAGGCTAAATGAGACAACAAATTAGGGGTGGGCCTTTCAGTGTGGTCTTTCACAAGTGGAAGGTGCAGCAGTGTTCTAACCAGGGAGGTTTCTGACTAGGGAGGTGTGATAAGGTTAGATAAAAAACAGTTGAGAATACTCAATTTGATTGTACTGGTGCAGCTGCAGACTGCTCCATGCCTGTGTGAAAAAGGAAGTCTGAGCACATCCCAAAATATGCATATCGAAGAGGAGAAAAGCTGATGTTTACTTACACGCATATATATGAACACACATGGCACATAAAATAAAGATTAAATTAGTACTTCTGTAATAATTGTGCTACTAATAAGCACTACTTGGGATTTGAAATTTGCATGTATACATAAAAATTGTTTCAAGTATTTGAAAACCCCAATAAATTACAATAGTTTCTTAATGAGGTATAGTATTAAAGTATACCCAGGCAATTCTGGAAAAGCATGTGAATCCCTGTATTGGTTGTAATGGCTTCAAAGGAAAGAGTACTTGCATGTTTGATGTTATTTTCTGTGTTTCTTAAAACGAACTAATAACATTTATTACTCAAATACCGTAATGTGTATTTCCTAAAATCTTGCGGAACTTATCTTTCCAATTGTTGCTATTGTTTATTTCTAACATGGTGAAAAGGTGCAACTATCTAAAAAAATTTTCTTTTTCTTGTAATTATTTCAAATATATATTCTGACAGCCTTAGGTAGCTGAATTAACTCCCTCTAGTAATTCCAAGTAGCAGCTGTGAAACCCACTGGTAAGAGTAGGGCAGATCAAGTGCAAGTTTCCTATTTCTGTCATCCAAAAAGGTCTCTTCTTATTACTTCTGTTTATTCTGATAAGAACTTAATAGATCCTTCCCTTCTTGCTTTCTACATGCAAATATGAATATTGCTGTAATCTGGAGCCGTGCCATTATAGCAGCAGCAAGTTGCTTTTGCAATCAAGGATGCATTGATTGAGCAGGGGAGTGATGAGTCTAGAAAACTACAGGCAAGATGCATTAGTGCATCTAGTCTAGTGACCCCAGCAACATCACAGGTCACTGAGAGGGCACTAAATCAGACTTATGGCACCCTGAGCAGTGCAGCCTTGCCTTCAGAATAGCTGTGACAGCAGCAATGTATGAAATGTGTCTGTGACCATTAAGAAGTAGATGTGTGTGTGTTATATGTGGTGGTGCACATGAAGGCTGAGTGAGGTTATTTTTCATGTATTCACATTATTACAAAAAGGAGTGCTTTCAGAATGCCTCTATAGACTCTTCATTTCATGTTCTCAATATGCAAGGGCAACAGACTTCTACAGTTGTAAATTTTTTGTGGCAAAGTCACAGGGGTCATGAAAGATACGTAAAAAGCATTTTGAAGAAGTATGTCATCCTTCTGCTGAATTTGTTGCTAACTCAGTAACAAGAACAAAAATGTTTCAAGCCCTTTTGTGGCTGTTAGAGGACTTCTGACACATTAGATATGAAATAACATCTGCAATGCTGCTTCTAAGAGCATTGTGTTACTTCAGGCTCCTGAGGATAGAAAACATCTCTGCTTGTGATGCTGCATAAAGTGACAAAAGACACCCTCATCACGCTGCACAAATAGGACAAAGAAGCCACATTTTTTTGTTTGATTATTTGTTTTTAATGTGAGTGGAAAATGATAGGTTCCAAAGATGATTCAGAACAACTCATATCCTTGTATGAACTGTTCCTTTCCTTTCTTACCCTCCAGCTTATAACTGTTTTTTCCACCACAATGAACAGAAACAGGTAGCTCATTTCAGGCGGCATAAATACCTGGTATGGAGAAGATTAGAATGGATTTTCACAATTTAAAGCTAAAATATGTAAAAAACAAGGCAAAAAAAAAGCTACTAATTGCAATGAATGGGAAGGGATTCCTTTATTAATATAGACACCAATTTCTTGCAATAATAATATTAATTATCATCCCACCTACGTCACTACTACTAACTAGGACATTATAATGCATCACATTTGCTGTGCATCACAACTCTGCATTCTTCTTTATGGGCAAATCAAAGACAACATCCCTGTCTTGAAGAGCTTGCAGTCCTGGGCAGGATGGGGAAGGTCCTGCAAACAATTATTTCCAGATGGAGCAGTCACAGAGTCATGTATGAGGCATTCTACATAGATCCTAGGAGACATTTGGATGTGAAATGATAATAAAGAAAAAAAAGTCATTTGTTTGTTTTGTTAGACTCTCACAAACTTTGAGACCTTCTTTCCTTTCTTTTTTTTTTTTCTTTGTAAAAATAGTTTCTGTGGCTGAAGAGGAGAGCAGAGAATTGTTTATTGGTTTGGCTGATGAATTGCGTGCTTACAAGGAGGCTTAGAGAAAACTCTGGTGTGAAAGAACAGATGGAAGACACAACTGGTGGGGAACCTGACCAGGAGAGAGACCGTAGAGGAAATGGTGAGGTGGGCAAAGTGGAGATTCTAATGACACAGGGACATGAAACGCAACAAGGAGAAAAGCAGGCAGAACCAATGCAGCACAAGCCACAGATGAGACATGAAACTAGAATATTATGTACAAAGCTAAAGAAAGGTACTGACAGGAGATAAAAAGGCCCAGCCAGAGATGGAGCACATGGCTCCAAGTGATTCAGATGGAAAGACTGGAGGATGATAAAGGAAGAGGCCTGGTAACTGTAGGTTGTCAAAGTTAAGGAATGAAGTAATAAGGCTTTGGGACTGAGGGAATAAAAATAATAAGCAGTATGGAAAAGGATCAGTAGGTTACATGGGGCATGTGGAGAGGCAAAACAGCAAGACCAGTGCAGCCACCAGTAACAACACAAAAGAGGAGGTGTCCAATCTAGTGTGCACCCAGTTCCCACGCTGATGCCAACCGGCACAGGCCTAAAACCAAAGTATTAAGGGAATGAAGGGAGAAAAGGACGGAAGGTCACAGAATGAAAGGAAAAAGAGCAGAAAGAGACCAATATGGTTCTCAGATCTGCTGGCAGTGTGATCAGAAATGAAGGTTGCAGTTAGCAAGAGGTTAGTGGCTACCTGCCACCTCAAGCAAGCTGCAGCCCCAGCTGAGCATGCGGGCTACTGAAGGGACAAAGGTAATCAAATATAGATGTGAGATTCACAGAAGAGAAGGAACCTAGTAAGAGATCCTCTAAGCAGGTTGGTGGGAGGCGAACGACATGATGCAGAGCTGGACACTTCTCACTACTCACTCTGATTTTGGTGAGGAAAGCCTAAATATGATCAGTCCTTTAGGGGCTGGCAGACGAAATGGAAGAGATAAATACTTCATTTTTTTTTTGGCTGTACCCACAGCCCAGCAGCCAGACACTTCCAGGACTGAGAATGAGGGAGATAGACTTGAGGGAATTACACATAATTTCCTATATTGCTCTGTGAAATGTGTTGATGAAAGGTATCAGCAGGGACAAAGCATGTCACTGTGGGCAAAGATGGAAACATTTTTGTACTAGCATCCCGAAGGAAGTGAGTATTTGAAATGGTAACTATACTAACCACAGGTCTTCTTTGATTTTAAGTTACCTGCTCTTGAACAAGAACATATGATAAAAATTGTAAGTTCAGAATGATATTCTGCCATAGTCTATCGAAACCACTAACACCTGAGAATATCGATGCTGATGATATCCAGAATAGAAATTCACCCTCAGCTTTCTGACATAATTTTTGAGTGCTTTGAATATATACACGGAACCAGCACATTGAATTTGCAATGGAATGAAAGCACTATGATATTGAGCAGCTCCTTCACTTCTGCATGCCTAAGGCGTTATGATAATGACTTCCTTTGTAAACTACTGTGAGGTTATTTCCTACAGAGGAAAGCAGATATGTAAGTGTCATGTATTATTATAATACTGATGAGAAACGGAGCACTGCCTTACTGCCTTTTGTTTCCTAGAGAGGAGAATCATTACTGAAGAGGATGATCCTTTTTTTTTTTTTTTTCATGAGGACTTGCAAATGGTTAGTAATTTTAATTTATCACTTGCCTATAGGGATGATGAATGTGGGTACCTTACAACAGTGAATACAGCCAGACACAAATCAAATTTATGAACTGTCCCCCTTTACAGTTCATAAGCCTCTAGGTTGCTCCCCGTTTTATGCAAAGGGTCAAGCACAGTACAATCAATATCCTGCGCCATAAATCTCACAGGCCGCAAGAGGGAGCAGCTTTCAGGGTGCAAGCAGACAGCAGAAGAGACAAAACCCCTCCAGTTAACAAAAAAGTCCGCAGAGGAGATCCTCGGTCTCAGAAAAGAACAAAAAGAGAGAGGCACCCTCCCAGCCAGCCACGTGGTATTTCAGATTTTGCAGCACATAACCAGCAGACTCAGCCTTCATGCTGAAGTGGACATGAGGTAGATACTTGCTCTTCACAAATGACTATTTAACAGATATTCCTGTGTTCATTTCCTAACCTTTTTCTGGACTAATCTTAACACTTTCTTCTGATGGAAGACAAAAGTTGCAATTAACACCTCAAGCCAGGTAAGTCTCAAGCCAGGTCACATCTCTGAAAAAGAAGTACTCCTTTGGAGAACAATGGCAGGTCAATAATATATAATCAACAGGCAAATATTCAGACCATGTTTCCAAGGCACCTGCTTTATTTCAACAACCTCTATAACACCTTTACTTCAAGGCTGGTTTTCCTCCTTAAAAAAAAAGAGGAACAAACAAACCCAAACAAAAACCAAAACCAACCACAAACAAATACACTCTCCTTCCTGGCTTTCTCTAACCTTGTTAAAGGAATCTGTTTACTTTAATTACTATGAGTTGAAGCTTATTGCAATGTATCTTGCCTTTTTCAGGAGCCATTAGCACAGATAGCTGGTTTTTCTGCATCAGATGAATCTGCATACTCAGGCAGACCACTGCCCTCCTCATTCTGCTGCGAAGTCACACACTGAAGCAACATTTCTGGGTCAGACAAATAAAGACGCTGTTGTTCAGTATCTTGAGAGCTACGCACTTACCTTGTAGAAGCAGATATTGGTATCCCCTCGTATCTTTGCTGGCGCAGACACTTCTAATGGAATGGGGTTACAGCACTGTTTTTTTAAACCACTGATAAGTCCTCATACAGTTCATAATGTGGTTTCAGGTGGAATTTCCCCTCTTTCTGGACTGCAGATTTCTTTAGAACATGTCATAATATCATCAGAAACTTTTCTTCCTTCAATACTCGTGAAGCACAGTGAAGACTCCATGCTTTTTTTTTTTTGTCTTCTAAAATGTCACATTAGTTTAGCTCCAAACAATGTGACCATATGTTGGACTGGCATCCCTGCCTGGTGCATAGCTGTAAACCCTGATTTTGCAGTAAAGCACTGTCTCCAAACTGCTCTCATGCACCCACATGTCAATGTGCAGAGAGGCGCTACTTTTACCTGTGCTTCCTGGCTCCTTTGGAGAAAGACACCTAAGCGGTGGAAGTACACAGTGTACACTGGCATTCCACTGCCATGTGCAGAGCAGGTCCACTGCCACACCTGAAAAAAACACAAAAGCTTAGGTAGTACAGGTGCAGCCAAAGTGCACTGATTCAGCTGAAGAATTCACATCAGGTATTGTATCTAATGGCAGTGTCTAAAGACTCAATTGTAATTTTCCTGGAGCCCCTGTAATCAATTTATAGAATCACAGGACCAAATCAGAGACGACAAAGATGGAACACTAAGGCTTCCGGTTTCTTTGTGATCCTTGTTCTCGAAAAAGCAATTCACATTTCCTCCACGCTATGTAAGAAGGATTTGGTGTCTAAGAGAGACACTTTCCTGGCGTGAAATGCTAGGGACAGCAATGTCTAAGTTATGCAGGTGCATGACGCCAGCTGGAATTCTCAGCTGCTGCCCCTGTTTTGGAATTAGGCAGCTAGACTTCATTGCTATGGTATCAAAAGGAGGAAGATCTTTCCCTGTGCCCTGTTGCATGCAGGACCAGACTGAACTCAGTGGCCACAAGAGCAACAGACTACTTGAAGAAAAAGAGACCAGCTTTCAAATTCTCATTTGGCTTGATTCAGAGCAAGAACTTGGATTCAGGTCTCCCATTCCCCAGGCTTTCTATCTCCAAATGAACCTTTCTTCTCTTTAAGGTATATAAATCCCTTTGTATGAATAATTGAGTGTTCACTGGGCCAGACAGGGGAGTGGAAAATGTCTGGGAGTGATTCTCCAGCCTGCTGGTTGACATGCTTATCTGGGTTGTGGGCAAATCAGGTCCGAACCACTTCTGCAACATCTAGTTAATTATTCATAAAAACCAAAGCAGCTTCTATGGAAGATAGGGAGTGCAATTATCCAACATGTTGGCAGTGGATTTATTCTCCTGGGATGTGGGAATGCCAAGTTCAATCTGCGCTCCAAATCAGAGTGAGGGAAGTTTTGAGCATGAACTGTTACCTTGAAAGTTAGTGCCAACAATTTGGCTGTTGAACGGATTGCACATACATGCAATTCTGGTAAAATTAGTGTTCTTCTTCCATTGGTATAACTGCTTTCCTACCATGAAAACTCATGTATCAAGGGTGAGACTTCTTTGCTGTATAAAAATAGGTTGTACATTGAGCAAATAATCTAGATTTCATTTACAGTGGTGGGGAAAAATATCAAGGACATTTTCTAAATGCAATTCTTCTCACTGATAAAAAAAAATAACTGAGATCATTTCTCCTCCAGAGGTTTTAGTTGGCTGTAAAGGAGCCTAGAAGTCCAGTTTGGGTGCAGGTCTACATCAGGTCTACATCCAAAGTCAGCTGGGAGGTTTCCATAAAACACCTTGCATCACGATGCAGCCAGTCATGCAGCAATGGGAGCACCTTGACGCTCAGCACTAAGCATCTGCAGAGCTTCCTCTGGGGCCATGAGAGCTCCAGGCCTCGCTAAGTGGCACATGCTTTCCTTGCAGTGCCCTATCCATTAGCCATCTAAAATCACTCCTTCTTGCTCCCTTATTTCAGTCTTTTGCATTCTTTAACCATGCTTGAAATACACATCGCAAGAGCTGCTGCTTTTTTTAGGGCTTGAACCTAGAACCATAGAACTTTGTCAGCCTGCAAAGAGATTATATAACTGAACAGTATGTGATCTGGTTTTGGTTTTAATTACTTTATAAATTCCAAACACTGCAAGATCCTAATTTCTATGGCAATGTCAGTTAATGGAAGGGCATAGTCCCTCCTTGGTAGATGTACTAAAAACACCATTAGAAACAATGAGCGATAGTGTGCACATCCCACTGACATTAACAGGGAACTGATCCACCCAATGTGCTTGTGGCAGCTCTCTCAGTGAGACTAGCTCAATGTTCTCCAGATGGGAAAGCCACAAGTAAGTAGAACTTCTTTTTTCTTTTCTTCAAATTAAGCAAGTAATAAAGTTGCACGACTCTGAAGCCTGCATCATGTTTTTAAATGCGGTATTAGAATGTCATTGTCATCTCACAGCATATGGGACAGGGGTTCCTCCTCACAGCAAAGTTTCCTAGGGAAGCACGATAGGAAGAACATTTGACAGGGGATCCCTGCATAGTAATGTCATCCAAATGTAGTGGTATTGCAGGGTGAGAAACAGGAGAAATGCTTGAGTCTTACCAGCAGCAATATGAGTGCAGAACCTTGGTCAGAAAACACGCTGAGCTTGGGCTGTTGTCTTGTATGACCAATGAAGACAGCGCGCATGTAGCTGGAAGTGCTTATGGGAAGCCTAGGAAAGCTACTTTGACAATGCAAAATGACACTTAGGAAGTACTCAAATGCAAGAAAACAATCCAGAAAAACCACATTCCAAAGGCTGCAAAGTTTGTCCATGCTTGGAGTAATTGGATGTCAACTTACCCACCCTAAAATGTCCATGTCCAGTTGACAGCACACACAGGATCTCATAATTCCGGCTATACAGTGGCTACGCAGGCTGTATGCTTCTGCAACAGAGGCTGGAGCTCCTTTCTGACATTTCCTTACACCAGAGTCTGAGATGAGCCTCTCTCTTCACAGGCTCCACAGGATTATCTCATTCTCTGCTCCAATGAACAAACTTGAAGGCTATCAAAAGACAGCAAGCAGTAGCTTTGGTGGCTGTATTTTAAAGGGAAGGAGCCTGGCTCAGTTTGGCAGCCAAAGATTCTGAATCCCAAGTAATGAAAGTACTGCGCTCCAGAGAGGATGTAGTTGTGCTCCACACTTAATGCTGGTGACCTCTCTGTAAGGACCTCCTCAGTGTGTGTGTCATTGTGGCTCAGCTTCCTGTGATGCTTCACAGTTTTCAGATGCTGAGACTATGCTTTCATTGTGGGTCACTGATTCATTCTGCTGGGGCAACAGTCTTCACTTTCAGAAACTATGAGAAACCACCTTGCCTTTGGTGACTTCTTTTCACTCTTGCCATGTAAAAATGCATGGAGCAGATTCATGTCTCTGATCCCAATGCTTGTGTTCGGGATCCCATGCAGCAATCCACACTCCCTCAGTCACTAACAGAGAAAGAGATATTATGGCAACTTTCTTTCTTCATTTTGTACATTTTTTCCTTTAAAAATTGTATAGGCAGTAGAAAGGCACAGTACATACTTTTTTTGCTTTGGAGCTGTCTAACATAAGCTGCACAGCAGATGTGTTCAGGAAACTTTGCTTAACCTATAAATTTATGAATATTGCTACACAATTTTTGTGCCAATAAATAGTTAACTTGAAAATGAACTACACAAGTGCAAGAGTATATGTATTTGATTTATAGAACTATTATACATCTCTTTTCCTATATGAAGCTGAACACATTCAATTATCAGTGTAATTACAGGGCAATTCTCCCTCTTCCACATCATGTGATTTTATTTTAGATTTGAACAATACACATGTATGGTTTGTCTGGATTTTAATAGCTACCATATTGCTCATCCATTCTGTTAGTTGTATAACTTTATTTAACATTCCCCATCTCCACATGGTTCTTGATTTGTTTTTTTAAGTTTCCTGTTGAAGGCAATTGCCACTCATTGGTGGAAATTGTACTATTCTCAACCCAGAGTGAATTTCCAAATGCTGACCTTCAAGCAATTCAAGGTAAGAATTGCCTCTAAGCACATCCTTATATAAATGAAGTATCTCTTCTTACGTGGAGTGCATTATCTGGAATTGTGCATGACATGACATTATCATTATGTTGCATTGTTCACAGCTTTTTACTCCATCCACTCCATTCCCTGCCTTCAAAAAACCAAGAAAACTACTCTCTAATATTCTGAGCTGTGCTCTGATGATGTTCTCTGTGAGACCTACTTTTTGCTAGACCTATCAGTGGATATCACCCCAAAACACCTGCCCTCAAGTACCATTGAATAAATTTTGCCCAGAGCATCTTGCCAGTTCACAAAGAAGATTTCTTTTGCAAATTCACCCTGCCGTTACTCTGATGCACTATGGTCTGAGCTGGTTGCCTTGGTCATGGCTGAAATTGTACTCCAATACGTTTAATCTTTTCTTTGCGGGGATTCACTTAGCAGGTGTTAGTGAAGACAAACCCACCAAAGGAGATGTTACTCTCACCATCAGCTTAGAGAAGAACATTTCTAGCAATGCATGTATATTTTTGTGCAGAGATTACTTTTCTGGAGGCAAGAATATGAAAAAGTGACTGTCAAAAGCTTCCCTGTGATATCTCCATTGCTCATACTTCCGTGCACAAAACCTACTTTAGTTTATTTCAGTCTGTCCTTTTGCCTTTACTTGATCATGTGTGAATCATGTTATTTCAGCTGGTTTTGTCCTTGGCTTTTTCACCTGTTTGCTGAGCAAGACCAACAGTCCACCTGAGTCCAGTTCCAGTGCCACAACAATATAAGTTTGATAGCTACAATGTACTGATTCTTAGCTCTCTCCAGTATCTGAGTTCAGCTGTACATCCGTCAAACTTTTCTCTTAGGTATTTCTTACTTTTCTGAACTATTTAAGATTTTGTTGGATCTTTCTTGAGTTTAGCTCTAAGGACTTATTTCAAAAAGCATGCTTTGCCGTACGTTTTATATTCAGTGTGGCACCCCAATAGTTGTTCTTCCTTTATCTATTTCACATCATTTTCCATGCTTCCCTGGAAAAAGTCCATTTTTCACAAATCACAATGTACACAGATTGCATGAGAGAATGAAGTATTGCTTACAGCCATGCCTGAAGTCATTCAGTCAGCCACAGCAAAGAAGTTAAGCAGTGAAATTTATTTCATTTCTGGCGCCACACTGAAGAGACACACTCAAAAATACATTTGCAAGAAATAACAGCAGCTTTATTGAATCTACTGTGTTATGAGCAATTCTGCATATGCTAGTAGATGTTGCCATTTACGATAAGTACGCACACATGGAGTGTACACCAATGCATATATCTGGAACTCAGAAGACTACTGCTTCTCCCTTGCTTCTGAGTGAGTGGTTTCTGGCTGCTTGCTCATATTACTAAGAAGATGGAGGTCAAACAGAAAACCAGTGCAAATTGGCAAGAAAAATGACTGCGCTACCTTGGAAATTTTAATTCATTTCATTGAGTGCAAATAAATAGCACTCAAGCCAGTACTATTTTAAAACAAATATTAGTCCTGGGGTGATAACATCTATCCTATAATGCCAAGTGACTTTGACGTTAAGTAAGTTCATCTTTCATCTATACTGCTTACTTGCTTCAGCTTTTGGTCCAGCTTGGGGACATTCAACTAGTTTGCTCAGGGAAAACCTCACATGCGCACTAAGCTAGGACATGTTCTTCTGCACTATAGATAAGCCTCAGAAGTGTCTGTCTGGCCAGTTACCTCAATGTGTGCCTCATGCTATTGTGACATTGCCATGACCTGGGGGAGAGCGAAAAGCCACTTGCCACATGGGCCACAGTGTTTGGCAGGAGCCTGCAGTTAGACTGTGCTTATGCTGCCTGCCAGGACATTGTGAAGACACTGAGCAGGGTTTGGGAGTGCTTCATGCCTTTTCTAGGCTCAGATAAAATCAGGCATAGGCAACAAGACCCAAAGATAAATGAGGAAAGAAGCATTACCTTTGCTGTCTGGGCCTGCCTTTCCTCCATCTTCACCAACAAAAATCCCCTGGATACAAGTTGCATTACTGTGAATAAAATAATATTCCCTGCTGTATGCACAATTTTCAAACATCTATCATTGTTTCCTAGAGTAGAGAGAAGAGCAATAGCTCCAAGACAAGTTGAAGGTCCCTGGCACATCCCCAGAGCTCTCCTGATTTCACGTATCCACTTGCACATACACATACGCACACCCTAGAGGCCGAGCATACTCAGTCTGGTGGTAAACAACAACAGGAGATCCACCTACTCCACAGCCATGATTGCATCTTCCAATGCAAAATGCACTAGCAATGATTCAATCTCCAGACACACAAACCGTGCAGTGTCTCCTACTTATTCAGGAATTTAAGTGTGGTTGAGTCATTGGAAACAGCTGAGTCTTGTGACCTGCAAAACAGCATAAGATGTCTTAAAAGTAATTGTATTATTTTCTTAACATTGAAATTATGTGAAAAGAACTTCAGCCTGGAAAAGAAAACATTCAAAAAATGCTAAATTTAGAATTATTGATTGCTTGTTATGATCCAGCCGTTAAGTCCATGATTGACACCTTTTTTCACAGTCAGCCCTCATCGTGAGGAATATTTTGATGAAGAGAGCTAAAGCTCTAACCATAATGTCCAACATCTACATCTCAGGAAGGTAACAAAAAAGAACAAACAAACAAACAAAAAATCATCTATTATTAGAGTGCTACTCTACTACTGCAGTATTACTCACCTATTATTAGCCTGTTACTAGAGATTCTAAAGCCAGGCGCCAGCCAGGTGCCAAGTTTGCTCAGGAGGCAATGGAAAACTGAAATCAATTTGCTTAATATTTTCTACAATCTCCATTCAACATAAGCAGACTAGAACTTGTTTTTCACTGAGCCTTTCTCCTCAGAAATTTCTTCAGATGTTACAATGACACACTGACATTTTGTGCAGGGAATTTATCAAGCCTTTAATGCACAGGGAAACTGAAGGATTTTTGTATTCTATGCAGCCAGTTATCACAACTGAAGACACTTCTGATTGGCAATAATTCTCAGCTGACACAAAAAAATCAGGGCTGCACTGCTAACCCTAGTCTGGTATACAGGCAAATAATATTTGAGGCTTGTTTCAACATCCGTCCAGAAAAATACCAAAAGGAGAGGGGACTTGATCAGAAGCACTCTTGGCTAGTCAAAACAAGTCGTCTTCATTAAAGGTTTCTCTAATACTACCACTCACAAAGAAAAACATTGGGCCAAATGGGCCTTGCAGGGGCAAAACTCTCATTTGCTTTAGCAAATGCCTCTTAATATAAACCATTTCCACACATGGACCTCCCTTGCTACATCTGTGTTTTTAATACCTTGCCATTTGCACCATGTTCCTTAAGGCGAAACTCTGCTTTTGGTTACACAAGTGGAAATGCAGTAGCTTTTTTCTGTATTAACATTCGCATAGTGAAGAGCAACATACGACCTAAAACTGTGAAACAGTTTTTATATATATTCTTACTGGGGTGTCAGCAAAGTATAACAAACACCCTGCTAGGAGTCAGGTAAGTGGTATTTTCAACATTCCCTTGGAAAGAACAAGAATTCAAAGCCTGTTCTGAAAGGGATTGTTTCCAGCACTGTAACCAATTTCATGGCTGATAACACACACATCTACTAGCAGATAAGCAAAGAAAATATGCTTGTGTGATTAACTACATCTCTGATGCACTGCATGGTGCATGAATTGTGCTTTTACATTCTCTTAACTTTAGAGCTACTTAGCAATGCTGTTCCCATTGGATTCAAGAAATTTCTATAGTTTGTCGTGAACAGGTCTTATATGTATCTAAACATTTCATATCGCAGGATGTCAGAAGTGATGCTTGAAAATCCAGTCACAGACCATACAAGCATTTCAAACAGAACATAGTTGTCCTATGTTCTTAATCTGGAGTCACCCCTAAGTGAAGTGGAGCCATCATAAGTAAAATTCTGGTCTTCCAGCTCACAATCAGCAATTTTTCAACACCATAAAGTTTGCGGCGCTTATACACGACAACTAAATTGATTTAGCTACTTCTGACACAATGCAGAACTAGTATGCATGAACATTTCACAGGATCTTCTCAAGTTTTCTCTTGAAGGATTTAATGAACAACACATAAAATATTTAATTATCGTATTCTTCCTAAAGAAAATTCTCTTCAGTCTCTTGTACTGTTAATATCATATGTCTCCATCAGGCTATGTAAAACAAAACTATTAGTAAAACTATGGAAGTGACGATAAAAAGAAAGTTAATATATTGTTTTCTGAATCCTGTCTAAGAGAATGGGTATGTACAGTATGAAGTAAAGTATAGTAAAGAATAGTATGTTTGTTTGAACATGTTATTCTGTTTTAAGCCCTTTTACAATGACTTCAGAGAACTTCCGGGTTTATATGATCTCCAAATGGGCATTTTTCATGAAGGTTGAAATTGCTCCTACTGAAAAGCAACCTAAAGAACAAATGTCAGAAAATCCAGGCTACATTCCACCCTTGCATTCCTTTGGCCAAGGTCTGTGGTAAATTGTATGAAAAGAGCTGACAAATGTATTTCTCACAAATAACGACATTCTTTGAATATACAAACTGGACTCAATATGGACAGCGTCCACTGAGGAAAACATACTATGTTAGTACTAATTTCTGCTGGATGAAACTATGTTAGGAACTTGTTTTTGTTTTTAACATTGTATTTTGGAAAATAATGTAGTGTCAGCTATGCCAGCCATCTAGTTTCTTGCTGATAAAGCCTATTTTCATCATGAATGTCAATATATACAATAAGACTGAAAGTGCTTGTTAATGATTTAAGTTGCATCCAACGGCTCATAATCAGTGGTACAGCTTTAACGCTACTCTCATCTGCTCACTTGTGGCTACCATAATTCTGCAACAATGCGTGCCCAACACACACTTGCTATCACCAGGTTACTACCAGTGTTCCATTCTGGGGAAATCACTGGCCTTCAGGAACACTTTCCTCATGTAGAGCAGTGAGCTCCCTATTGCAGGTGTCTCCTGCTTAATAACCAGCTCATGAGAAACATTCATAACTGTCTGCCATGCAAGAAGAATGATACATAACTGATTTTATGATTATGCAGGGCTGGGACAAAGTCCTGAGAAATCCTGGATATTCCTGAATTTAGGCCAAAGTCAGACTTTCTGACCATGATGATCAATGCAATGTATGCAAAAATAGCTTGCCAATCATAAGCCATGTTTCAAGAACAAATAATAGGACATTGATTATATGAAATTATATGAAATTACTTGCATCAACACCCAATTGTTATTGGCTGAAGCAAATGAGTCATAGCAGTTTAGGAAAGTTTTGGCAGTAAGGGTATGTGTACTGTAACCAGCTGAAATAAGAGAAGGAGACCAGAGAGGCAGAATAGGTCACAGGCATGAATGGTCAGTCTTACTGCTGTGCTTTAGCCACAGAGAGCATCTTTTAATAGCATAAGCCCATCTTCAGCAAGATTTTTAGGCAACTCACTTTTGGTGGGACATGAGTATTCAGGTACCTTTGTAACAGGTGGCCTTGCAGTACAGTTCTGGAGTATTAGTGTACTTTTAAAACCTAGAAAGGAGCGCTACTTGCTGAATCTCTCATTACCAGCTTAGTGCAACCCAGTAACTCCTCACTGCAATTTCTTCCCAGTCAGGTACTGCTCCACACTATGTCCATTTACAATTGAGACTAACAAGACCTAATCAGCACCTTTCTATGTTATCTCAAGAAACATGGCAATAGGTACTAAAAAATCAAAAACCACTGCACTTGATGTGTTCAGGCACCTTACCAATGGCAAGGTAAAAAAATGAAAAATTAGTACAATTTTACGAAGAAGATGGGATTTATTGTAAGGAACGCTTAGAGACACTTTTATCTGTAGTAGATTTTCTCTCCCTGTTTGCTTTCCCTGTTCTAAACAGTTTAACAAAGAAAAGAAAAAAGAAAAGGGAGAAAGACTCTTATCCCTATATTCAGCGTGAAGTTCACTGTCCATAATTCTTGCAAATATTTCCAGTTGATGTAATTAATGATACAGAGACTGAGAGATATATTTGATTCTGGGAATGAAAGAGTGGAGCATAATTAGCTGCTTCAGATAACAGTTTCAGCAGATGGGTAGGAAAGCAATGCTTCTAATGGGCCTTTTTTGACCCAAGGAAGTTTGGCAATTGCTTTTGCTGACTGCATGAAGTATTAAGGGCATCTGGGAGATGAGTCTCTGATAAATGAGCTTATGCAGTTCGTCAAACATTTAAGCAGTTTGTCAAACATGCATATCTGTGAGCAGTGCATTTGTAACTATTCCCAGAAAAGAACCACAAAGATCACTAACTGTTGTGAGCCACTTCTCATGTTCTGTCAGTGATACACAGGTGTATGAAATCTTCCTTTAATTCTCAAACAAATGCATACACCATCTACTGAGTATAGATGTTTATTGTCACAGTCTCTCCCTGTTCTCTGCGCTCTTTCCTCTCCTCCTCTTGTTTCAGTTGTACTACTGTTCTTTAGGGGATCTGTTATTTCAGAGATGCATTTTGAAAGTTCTTTACATTTTCTGTATCTTACTTTCTCACACTGCCCTTAAAGGCTTCACAGGACCCAAGCAGCATTTAAAGCCAGCTGGTATTCAGAAGTTTTATGTTATAGACTAGTGAGACTCCGAATTTTGTTGCCATGGAATTACCAAAAAAAATTATTTCACTGACAATCAGAAATGTAAAAATACTTAAACTAAAATTGTTTCTAAAAATGTATTTGTTGTTTAATTTTAAAATAATTTGTTGATTCAGGATTATTTTCTGACTGTCCTATCGCTTGCTTTGTTTGCTTTTCCTTTGTGTCATATTTTTACAGAATAATAATCAAAATATTCTTTTAAATTTTGTTTTTAAATATTCTGAGAGTAACTGCTACATAATACTGACTGAACCACCTTATCTTTAGATCAAAGTGTCTTCTGTTCATGCAGTAATGGTAAATTCTAACACCAATATTTTGATATATAGAGCAAGAAGATAAGCATCCGGTGCACTAACAGGAGAAACAGCTGGTTTCAATATCTTTGAATACTTTTCTCTAGGACATAAAAAACTAACAGACCAACATCTGTAAACTGAGCATGTCCGTAAAACTCTGCTTTCTAGATTCTAATCTACAGCACATCATCACTGCAGCTGATCATAAATGACTTCAAGTTCAACAATTATTTCAGAAGACATACTCCAACTGTATTTAAAATGCTGACATCTGCTAAAGTAAATCCAATAGGATTGTGATAAAAGGACAAAATTGATCATATGAGTTATTTTTTGAGATTTTTCATACAGTTAGCTATATATCAGAGTTTCTTTGTCATGCTTCTACAAAAACATTTGCTGGAAACTAAAGTTAAAGACTGAAAAATATCAATAGAAGAATGAATCATTTCCTACCAGAAGAAATTTTGCTTTCCTGGTGTTGTGGGTCAATTGGCACTGGTTTTGCAATCTTGGAACTGTTGTTTTCCATGCAGTTGGGCATTTCTTCCTGAGCCATTACTTCCGTGAATTCTTAGAAGCAAAGAAAATTTTGTCTTGTACTGAGGTAAATGAAACACAACTGTGATGGGTTGACTCTGGCTGGATGCCAGATGCCCACCAAAGCTGTTCTATCACTCCCCTCCTCAGCTGGACAGGGTGTATGGGAGACAAAATATAACAACAGAAAGCTTGTGGGTCAAGATAAGGACAGGGAGAGATCACTTGCCAATTACTGTCATGGACAAAACTGACTTGACTTGGGGAAATTAGTTTAATTTATTACTACTCAAATCAGAGTAGGATAATGAGAAATCAAATAAAATTTTAAGACACTTTTCTCCCACCCCTCCCTTCTTCACAAGTTCAGCTTTATTCCCCAGTTCTCTACCTCCTTCCCTCCAGTGGCACAGGAGGATGAGAAATGGAGGTTGCAGTAAGCTCATCACATGTTGTCTTTGCCACTCCTTCCTCCTCAGGAGGAGGACTGCTCATGCTCTTCCCCTGCTCCAGTGTTTGGTCCCTCCTTCAAAAGTTCTTCATAAACTTCTCCAACATAATTCCTTCCCATGGGCTGCAGTACTTCATGAACTGCTCCAGCACGGGTCCCCAACAAGGTCACAAGTCCTGCAGCAAATCTGCTCCAGAGTGGGCTTCCCAGTATGGTGTCCTCCATGGGCTGCAGGTGGAGATCTGCTCCACCATGGACCTACAGGGCTGCAGCCGTGCAGCCTGCTTTACCATGGGCAGCATCATGGTCTGGTTTCTGGAGCATCTCCTCACCTCCTTCGGCACTGACTTTGGCATCTGCAGAGCTGTTGCTCTCACATATTCTCACTCCTCTCTCCCTGCTGCTATTATTCCATGAAGGTTTGTTTTGTTTTATTTTTTTCTCTTCTTAAACATGTTATTCCAGAGACACCACCACCATCATTGCTGATAGGCTCAGTCTTGGCCCGTGGTGGATCTGTTTTGGAGCTGGCTGGCACTGGCTCTAACAAACATGGGAAAAGCTTCTAGCAGGGTCAAAACAAAAAGTAAGGATGGAAATAAAATGTCAGAATTCGAACAGTTCAATAAATATTTCACTCATTAAAAAAATCAACCCTACAAACAGACAGAAAAAAAAGCAAACCAAACCAACCACCCCCCCCCCCAAAATCCCCAACTAGCCAAACAGAAAACCCATAATGAAATAAAAGATATCTCCTCCAGTACCAGTGATTTTAAACTGAAAATGCTTGTAATTTACCCAGTTTTTTAAAAGCAAAAGGCTGTTTAGCTCTGTTAATAATTGAGCAGGTTAGAATGAATCTCTAAGAAAGCTAAGGACCTCAAGGCAACAAACTATTCAAAATATCAGCCAACAAGTAGGATTCCTTTAAATAAACCCTTTAAACATGTCCCTGTTTGCATCTGTATCTATCTGTGTCATCAGTAGAGATAGTATGTTCTGAGCTGAAAGGAAGATGGTAAGTTGATACAAGTTCCTCAGCTGAACATTCAGGAGTGTCTCAGGGATCTGCATAGGCAAGCGAAGGTAATGCATTTGTGGTAAAAGGAAGGCTTTGGGGAATGTCTATAGATTTGCGCTGGGAAATAAGAGTATTCTTTAGAGTGTGCAAGGGGAAGAGATTTGCTTTTAAGAACTATGCATTTAGAGGTATCTAAAAACCAGTACTATTTTGCACAGAGCAACACTGGAGTAGTAATTGAAACAATTGGTAAAAACAATAATATGAACAGTATCATGGATTTAATTGAGCTATATGTAAGGGACATTAAGCAAAAGGCTCCTTACTAAGAATCCCTTCCAATATAGCTACAGAAAGCAGAACAGTAAAAAGTGAATTTATCCAAATTTCTGCATCTGCGAAGAATGCTTGATTTTGTACACTTTACTCTGCATCTTAGAACGATAACCTGTGGACAGCGTGCGAGAATGAACTAACTACCCAGCACCACAACAGCAAAGGACCTATCAAACACTGAGTGATGTCTGAGCCTATTGTTGTGCATCTCTTTCCTTTTCCTGTATATTTTTAACATTGTTAAGCACCACTGTCTAGTATTTCTTTCCCTTGCACTATTTTCATGTAATTGGTCTTTGTGATGTCTTCTCTGTGGTTTGTGACACCTGCTATAGGCTGAAACATTTTCGCTTTTGTCTCTCATAAACCATAAAAAAATGTCACTCTAAAACTCCTCTCTGAAGTACAGATTTCTTTAGACTGATTTTTTATTCAAATCCTGGTATATTACATTAAGATATTCAGAAACATAACTATTTTACATAACTAGAAATACTACTGTTAAACAAGTAATAATACTCAAAATATTTATCTTTTATTTAAAAAAAATAACCTTATTAAAAACCAAATGTGAGCCAAAGAACAGAATCCACTTTCAGCTACAAAAGATTTAATGTTTGTCAACTAGATTTCAGATGAAAACATTGCCCTCAACAGCACCACAAGTACTTGACACAATATGTATGGCAACTATTCCCACTGTTTTTCATCCTTTTATGATAATAAATGTTGAAAACATTTTAAACAAGGGATTAATAGAAATATTCATAAGTAAATAGCATGTGTAAAAATAAGGATTGTGGGATTTGGCCTATACAGTACTTTCACATAAGAGCTCCCTGCTGTCCCTGCTAAGTAACAAGTGAAGGCTAATTCTACATTGTCTAGCTATTGCTTTGAGAATGAAGTATTTGTTGATCTATGTCAAAGAATAATGCAATGAAAATGACTGCATTATATGGTTATTTGTATGCGATTAGATGGCAAATTCTTACGAAAACAGAAAGTAGTTGCTTTCTGGTACTTAAGGGTTAGACTGAAACATGTTGGAACTCTTTCTGGGTTGGTTTGTTGGTCTATGTGACTAACAGTGATCCTGTGATGTGCAGAGTTTATCTGGGAACTATCTGAATAGGAAATACTACTACAGCCTCTTAATCTAGGGAGCAAGAACTCTTTTGCTGAGTCCAGAAAGCGAGAGTTAAGACACTGAAAGTCCTGCTATGAATGGGATGGAGATGTATACGAAAAAGTTACTTATTTTTGTGTTACAAATTTTGGCCAGAGGCTGCTGGAGCCAAAACTTCCACATATCAAGACTGTGGAAGCTACTGAGCCAAAACACCTTCCTGATCCCCAAAACCTCAGAAGCTACGTCATTGTGTTAGATACTGTGGGTCTCCTTCCTTTAATGAAAATGACTACATCTGCCTGGGATTTTAGCCTGTGGCCATGGCTGAGAGCTGGTGTGCTCCAGCTGCCCCTGGGACTGATAAAGGTGTTGCTGTTATACTATATTTCCACCTTCTGCGTGTTGCATCCAAGTGCTGCTTCTCATGGACTACATAAATTTTAAGGTCTTTGGGGATGAAACCAGCCCTTTAATTTTAAAACTGGATACACTAGATATGCTGCAGATTTTCTAACTCTTTAGGGCTTATAGGCGTTTCTGAAGTAGCAATGAATCAGCTTTAGCCCCAGATGTCTCTTCAGAGTTGCCAAATATATATAAAGCCACTTTATTCTCTCAACTCAACTATTATAGGTTCCTTTCATCCTGTGTAAGCTATAAAATCCCCATTGCAGCTGTTTGCTTCTATGGAGAGTATAAACTCTGCATGTACGTTCTTCCTGACAAGCTTTGCAACATTCCAGTGATGATTCAGGCACTCCACCAAAGAAGAAGAGAACCTGTGCAATGTATAAATTCTACTGAGACCCTGCACAGCCTGTGTACTCTATAGGATCCTTTGCAGAACACTCCAACAATCAAAACAGTCGGAACAAGAGAAGCTATTGTTGTATTTCCCAGAATCCCTACAACATTCACAGACCCATGTGGAGGTAGAGGAAGAGAATGAAGTAAGTGACAAGCGATCAGCCCTGTTGGACCTTGAGCTGGATATGCTGCTGGCTGATCTCCAGAGAGGGAATATGAAGCACGTGCAGAATACAAAGAGGGATTGAAGAGGGGAACTAAGCTGAGGAGCTAGGTGAGATAAAGAGAGCGGCAAAAGTAATAATTCCTGTAGCAAAAGTAACAGTTTCTTAGAATTATAACAAATTAGAAGAAGACTTCAGGCGTTGAACAGTAAGCTTTATCCAATTGTATAATACCATACGTAGGCCTATAACCAATCATGCAATGCTTTACAATGCGTGATCAGGGTTAAAATTGTTTATAAGACTAATTGCACACTTAATAAATTGCCTTCGGCTGAACTTATCACCGGAGTCCGTGCCCCACGTCTCCACAAATGGCACCCAAACAAGGACCTTTCACGCAGCTGAAGAGCTCCAGTAGAGAGCTGACCAACAATTACAACAGCGGTAATAGAGAGCTGGCAACCCAGGAAACTACGCACCTCTAAAGCAGGTGAGGGGTCAGAACTATGGGTTTGCAGATGGCTGCGGAAGAAAAGACTGCTATTTCTCTGTTAATGAAAATTCTTGCTCAGCAGAGCATTAAGTACAATGAAAAAGCTGTTCAAGGCTTGCTTTTATGGCTCAAAGCCCAAGAGTATGCAGTTAACTCCCTGATGACTTTCCAGTTGCTGCAATGGGAATCAGCTAAAGAGACTCTTTCGGCAGCTGCAGTTTGAGGATATACAGTGATCATACCCTTACTAACAACAGCCAATGACACTGCAAAAAATTTGTTAATCATTTGGAGAACTATTTTAGGAATGTTAAAGTCAAAAAATGAAATAGTGGATCCCAGTGTCCCCCGCCCCCAAACCTCCGCCCATCGCTGCCATGGCTGCAAAGACTGAGGATGGGGATAAAGACGATCTTTTTGACCCAGACCCTATTAATCCCAAGAAGGAGCCTCCTCTCTGATCACCAGAAATCTGCAGGAGGAAAAGCTTTAATTGCACTTGATAACGCTGAAACTCCAGAACACATTTATGAGGAGCCTGTGTACTTCCATCAGACTGCTGTTGCTGCTCCTGAGGTTCTGATGCCTGATAATTCTGATGTTGACCTGGATAGTCCTTTTGACCCAAGGCCTACTGATCCAGAAAAGGAACCTGATTTATATCTCCCAGATCCTCATGATAAATGGGTAGCTGTAAAGGGAGAAGTGAGACAGGTGGGGGATGCAGATGCATTGTGTGCTTTGCCTGTACTGTATGTGCCAGATCAAGAGTCGTGGTGGGAACGTCTCTTGTATGCTGTTATCAAAATATCAGGCGAACGGTGATGGACCATGGACTTGGGACCCTCTAGACTCATTTGATACAGTCTGTCCATGGTACTTATGTACTAGAAGTTGTCAAATATAAGTATGTCTATGTTTCTGTTGACCCTTGCAGACCTTGCAGATACTGCTGGCCACTTCTTTTGATGTAGGCTGGCCACCTGCATCAGAATGAGTGTGCATTTTGGTCAGTATAAAAGCCCAAGCCTCATGCAATGTAGGGGAGGCAGAGCCTCTGCAGGGATGCCCATTAAGGTTGAGCCTGCCACCTCGCACTGCAATGATGCTGTTCGGACCTGGTTTCCTGATTGTCTTCACAGGGTCCTTGTGCCACGTTCTGTACATGGCGCTGTGTAGTAGGACTAATAATTGTCTGGATTTTGTGTTTCACATATTGTAGTTGTGTGCAGTGTACTTGTGGGATCCCACATGTGTGTGTGTGTCTGTTGAGGGCAGATGGTGTTCTGCGTATTTTTTTGTTGTAAGGTTTGAGTCAAAGTTTTTAATGGGTAATAGAATAATATTTCGGGCAAGAAAGAGTTAATGCAAAAGTGCAATTGCCAGACAGGCCGGCTTGTAGCTGTGTGAATGGGAGGAGACTTGCTTAGTGTGTTTAAAGTAACCTGGGGATGAATCCAAGACTTGGAGGAATGGATAGATCAGTTGAAACAAGAACTGCTAACTGAAAAAGCAAAAGAGGTAGCACAGCCACAAGCTTTATCAGCCGTTACCCAAGCAGCATCAGGATGGCAGAGAAAAACAAAACAAAACAAAACACCATGGGTAATGACACAGCAAACTCCTTGACTGTTAACACTGTGCAGTTTACTTCTGCAGCTGCTTCACATTCCTTTTTCATCAGAATGCCTACGAGTGAAAAAACCTGATGCCTCAGCTACAGGAGCTGACCGTGAATACCCCGAGCAGAATAAGATAGAGGAAGAGAAAGACAAATGATTGTGAAATGTCATTTGGGGACAACTGAAAAGTAACAACTTGAATATGTGTGCTTGTAAAGTAGCTATTATTAGAGGCTGTGATTTTGTGCATAAAACCACCTGTATTTACTAGCCAGTTGCTAATAGGAAACTACACCTTGTACTGTATGGATTTGTCACTTGTAAAAGAGGTGTTAGAGCATGCAAATTTGCAGCAGCTGCCAGAAAATGCTAAAGCAAAAGTTAGAAAGATTCTAATACAATGGTAGTGTTATAAAGCAAGAAATGGAACAAATTAAGAAGGTGGGAGAACTCCACTGATAAGAAATTTCTTTGGCTGATCCCCCACTGACATATGACATTTATCTCTTCACAATTGTCTTGTGAGAACATTTGGTGACCTGCCCATCTTCCATTTTGGTCTTTGGATAGTTAAGGATTAGTTTTATAGCTTGTTCCTATTTTGCGTGTGTGTCCTCCTGGGCCTCTGTGTTGCCTGCAGTCGGATGCTCAATGTGCCTCGGTGACACCATCGCTCTCTTTTGGGGGGCTGCTCTCCCTGTTGACATCATGTTACTGGCAGATGCGAGGTCCATGAAGGTGTTGTGGTTTGGCAAAAAAATATGCACAAAGACTTCGTCTACCCCGTATCTGGTATTGGCTTCCTCGCAGAGGTGCTGGAGGCAGGACATTGTGGCAGGCGCTGCCTTGATGTCCAGGCTCCACAGGGGCATGTGTAGGATGACTTCCAATTTTGTTTGGGCTTGGCAGCGGATGGGGGCTCTGCTGCAGACTGCTGCGCTTTGCACAGAGGGGTTCCCTTTCCCTTTCTTGAGGGTAGCTCCTGGAGTACAGCATATCATCTCTTCATGGTCAAGAGAAATTTAACTAGTTCCACCTCCAGAGACCTCATAAAGGAAGAGGAAGTGGCAGGAACTCCTGTCTGACTGTTTTTCAGAAGGAATTCGTTCCTGAAGATGACAGTCTTTCACAGCCGCTTGAGGATTTCTGCGCTGCTCAGCATCTGATGACTAGTTAGTTTCGTGCAGATACAAAAAGGCATTTGTGAACCAATCTCCTAGAATGTCTCTATAGGTGCATCAGGATTCCACAGGTTGATGCTGTGGATAACTGGTGAAGAACTAGCAAGGCCTCCATGGCTTCTTGTGCGATATCTGGCATGCTGGACTGTGGAACGAGTTGCATGAGGCCTGTAATTAACTCGGCTGTGCTCCCCTGTGTCTCGGGCCCTTGCTTCCTTGGATTGCGCAGTGGCAGCTTTGAATCAGCATGGACTGGCTTCGCCGGGGATGGCAGTGAGACCTTGTGGCTTCTGGTTTCCACATCGGTGGGTCTTTCTTTGAATTCGGGACTTGTCATTTTCTCCTTCGCCGAATTTGTAATGATTTGGTGGAAGGAATTTATCAGCACATAATGAGATGCTGGTGGGGAATTTGGTGCCAGATAGATCTTGGGGTGTTGGTTGTTGTGGGGGTTTATGCAGAGGTGGGAGGCTGGGTGGTCAGTCGTGGGGTCTACATCTGCATTTTGGTTGCCTCTTGAGGGGAGTTTGCTTGGATTGAACAGCAGGTTCTTGGGATCTGCTACCATGGACTGCACTAGTAGGAAAATGACAAAATTATCTTCCCAGTTGATGTGGGTGGAAGCTTTGCACAGTTTAACACAAACAATAGCAGCAATTTCGATCGGCTGTCTGCTCCCACCGTGGCCTGCGGCTGCCTTCCTAGTATTGTCCGGGAACAGTTTCTTGTTCATTTTAGTTTCTTCTACTGCATTCTTTGCTATATCTTGGATTGTCTCTGGACGCAGGACCAGGAGTATGGTTTACAGTGACCAAGCTGCTGCTTTACGTTTTGTGCTATCAGCAAAGACATCCACTAAGTCAGGCAACTTCTCTGTGCGATCAGCCATGTCAGTCTGAGGTGTTTGGTGCAGCTTTGTGAATTCATCAGGATAGTTTTCCACCCAGTTCCAAAATGCCTTTTCAAGACTGTTGACAACAGCCAATTGAACTACTCTCTTAAGAGCCTTAAACTTGAATACTGTCTCTTGTAAGAGTCACTTTAGTTTGGAACAGTCCACACTAATGTACTGTGAAAGTTCAGTATCATGACCATCAGCCTTGTCTTCTGAATGGGCAGTCAGTTCCTGTAATATGGTGGAGATGCAGCTGAGCACAGCATTGGGGTTGCTGCAGCTCGGAGGAGAGGGGAGCCCCAGAGGTCAGATTCCGCGGCTCAGCTGCACGCTGGTTCCCTTCACAGTGGGTGTGGGAGGGATGGCAGATTTCTGGTGGTGGCTGTTTCACTGGCATGGTCTCCTCTGGTCGCATTGTGTCCTTTGGTTGCCCTGCCAGGCATTTTTCCCGTGTGTCCAAGGTGGTCAGCTGGGATAGATATGGATTCTTTTCAACAGTTTCTCCAAGTGTTCTCATTCTCATGTTATTAACATTATTTAAGATATTGGTAAGACCACTATGACCAGGAAAAACTTGTACTTGGAAACGTTTATGAGACATTCCTTGTTGTGCTCCATACTGACTGGTGTGGGCATTCTGCTGGCCAATCTTTACTGGAAGCTACTCATCAAAGTGGTTTACCAGGGAACTGCACCCACTCCACCGGCTTGTGGGCCGACATGTCCCCCAGCCTGCCTGGCCAGGGAGGGGGATGGATCCCCACAGAAAAGGCAGCAAGAGAGGCGCTGGGCGCGAGAAGGGCACGAGCGGGTCTCTGTTATCCCTGGAGAGCTGCGGGGCCCTCAGCTCCCCTGCTGCCATCAGCATCTTCAGCACGCTGCTACACCCTGTAGTAGTTACTCTGCTAATGTAAATCTGTATGTGCTTTGCCATAGTACCAACTTGTTACTGGATGAAGCAGGTGAAACTGCATTGACAATGAGATGCAAGGACTGAGGTTGGCCAAATGCCTCCTGCCACAATCAAGAGCAAGACTGGGCTGGCCCCTGTGTTTGCCACCAAGAAGAACCTTTAGCTCTGCTGTTGGCTGCAACCCAACAGGCTTTGAGTGGTGGGAACACATGCCATGCCAGACCTTGATGAGAGGGATGGCCTCTCCTGTCATCAGAGAGCTATCCAGGAGAGAAGGGCAGGTCAAGCACCTGTGATTGGCATATACTGGGGATATGATCTAGTCCAAATCCCCTGCTCAAGTACAGTCATCCAAAGCAGTTTCAGAAAAACAAAAAGGAGGACTGAAGGGGGAGTCACCACAGGCACTCTTGTATAAAGCAGTTTATGTGTTAAATTTCCTGAAAATTGGGGAAACCTCAGAAATTGTAGCAATTAACAGACATATTCTTTCTCAGGGCTAAACTCTACCTAATCTTCTAGAAATGCATCAACCAAAAGTGTGGGTAAAATCCTCAGAGACAATGCAATGAGAAGGATCATATCCTCTAATAACTTGGGGAAGAGGGTACACTTGTGTCTCCACAGATCATGGCCCACGATGGATACCTGCTCAGCTGGCTCAGCCTGTGCTTGCTCAACCTGATAGTGCTGAAGCAGCATCCAGAGATGACCACCAGCGCACTGATATCAGCAACATGAATGACATCCTGGAATAGTTACAACATCTGGGTGACTTTAGCCAGAACTCTGAATCAAACTACCTTCTGTGCCTCAATGCAGTCTGCTGATCAGCCATTCCACACTTGTTTAGTTAGTGTTCTTCCACCTGTTGCAGAAATTACAACATCTTTGCCTCTGGGTCTGTGGCACCTGAGGCAAAAATGTGTAAACTTAAAGGCATGTATTAGCTCATGGGATTCATGGGATGTGTATTTACCTGCTATGACTCAAGAACCACAAGAAATTGATATATTAGGCTCAGTTAGGTTTAGTTCCTGCATATACTTCAATAGGTAGTGATATAGGGAAGAGGATGTAAATGCAAAAGGGACCCAGGATGTGGCCCTGATAAACCATTGTTCAAAAACGCTAGCATCTGGTGTACCCAAATTGACGACGAAGTATCATATGGATCATGGCTTACACAGAAACATCCACGACAGTTACCCAAAGGTATATTTTTAATTTGTGGAGATCGGGCTTTTTCTGGGATACCCAAGCGACTGGTGGGAGGACCTTGCACGTTAGGTCGTTTGTCATGGCTCACCCCCAATGTGAGCATGATTTTCAATCACACACATCTACATAACAGTCGTCAGAAACAAGCAGCACTTGATCCAAACTGTGATGATAAGGTAGATCTTTGGAATCAAGGAGAAATCATAGCAGCAGGATTTTTTGTACCAGGGGTGGCCAGGGCTCGAGCACTGAAGCAATTAAACAAACTCACTTGTTGGCTGGGGAAACAAACAAACAAAACTGCAAAAATATTAAGTGATTTGGCAACAGACATCAATTCAATTAGACATGCAACGTTGCAAAATTGAGCAGCCATAGACTTTTTGTTAATTGCCCGTGGACATGGATGTCAAGACTTTGATGGAATGTGTTGTATGAATCTGTCAGACCATTCTCAATCCATCCATGCTAGGATTCAACAACTAATGGATCAAACAAAAAATTTGCAACAAGATGATAGGTTTTTCAGTCTCACATCCTGGTTCCAGTTGTGGGGGCTTTCTGCGGAGCTAGTATCCATTTTCAAAGGGGGCTTGATATTACTGTTTGTAGTAGTTTGTTTTCTGTTGGTCATTCCATGCATGGTATCCTGTTTTCAACGGATGTTAGATAGGAGGGTTAAGCAATTGTTGTTTTTAGAAAAACAAAAAGGAGGAGATGTGGAGGTAGAAGAAGAGAATGGAGTAAGTGACAAGCGATCAGCCCTGTTGGACCTTGAGCTGGATATGCTGCTGGCTGATCTCCAGAGAGGGAATATGAAGCACGTGCAGAATACAAAGAGGGATTGAAGAGGGGAACTAAGCTGAGGAGCTAGGTGAGATAAAGAGAGCGGCAAAAGTAATAATTCCTGTAGCAAAAGTAACAGTTTCTTAGAATTACAACAAATTAGAAGAAGACTTTAGGCGCGTGAACAGTAAGCTTTAACCAATTGTATAATACCACACGTAGGCCTATAACCAATCATGGAATGCTTTACAATGCGTGATCAGGGTTGAAACTGTATATAAGACTAATTGCGCGCTTAATAAATTGCCTTCGGCTGAACTTATCACCGGAGTCCGTGCCCCACGTCTCCACAGACCCAGTCAACAGTAACAACTGAAAAAGCCAAAATGTGCATTTTGCTATTCCAGTTGATGTTAGGATACTGTTTGCAAAAGCACAGAAAACCTCTACAGATTTTCAACTCAAAAACCAATTTTCCAATTACTATGAAGTCTCCCACAAAACAATGTGCTGGCAAGAAACTTCCATGATGCAACACAAGCTGAATGGTTCCCAAAAAGCTTGGATTTTTGTAGCAATTCAAAGTTACTTAGAAAGTAAAGGTTCCTGTTCTGGCACTCATGCTGCAGAGACAATTGCAACTTAACAATTTTTAATAATTATAGCTCAAGCTTCTAAATTAAAAAAAAAAATAAATGCATTTTTGTGTTCTGGCAAACACAGGTATTAAAAGGGACTGAGTTCAAGGTCAAGGTCAGGGCATTTTTAGTAAATGACATTGGCTAGAGCTTACATCAGGAGCTGGGAACCTAAGGCATACCATACCAGTAACCAGCAGAGTACTCTAAAACCACCAGTGTTCCCTCGCATGCTAAGATTTTAAACAAGTGGCCTCAAATATAGTGACCTCAAATATATGGAACATTATTGAAAAGAAAAGGCAAATGTAATAAAATACCAGTTTGAAAACCCAAGAGTCTGGGTAGTGTGACTACCAGCAAGCAGTGCATGCTTCCAATAGCCCTGAGCCTAGGCCTTCTCCGACAGCTGAAGCATCCACGCAGGCAGCTAGCTGTAATGCCTCTGCAGATTGTTGTCTAGGTTTACGTCAATCCAGCTCCCAGCCATGCTGATCTCTTCCTTCTAAGGCATTTTACAGCTGTTTTACCATCAAGCTGTTTGTCTATCACTGTGTTGTATTGCTGCTTCCACTGTCTCTTCATTACCATTGTAGTCTACCGTGTTGGAAAGGGTAATTTTTATTGTCAGCAACTTTCATAAAATTCTTTCATTCACATGTTTCCAGACTTGGATATCAATGTTTTATTTCCTTCAGCATCCAACTGGCATGTCATTTCGATAAGAATGTCCCAAAGTCTCGCTTAAGGTCATACAAAGTTTGGCCCATCCAAACATCTGTTCTTGCCTGCCAGCAGAGCAAAGTGTTTTTCCAGCTCAATAGCTTCCTGCCACACTCTTTGTCAGCATTTCTGTTTAAGTGAACTGTCTGTCTGATGGAAAATGCTTATCTACTTCCCAAAAGATTTTCTTCTGTTAGGCCTTAGCCTTCCACAATTAAGATCAGAGCCACATCCATTGTCCAAGAAGTGCCTCTAAACAAACACTCATTCATTTATAAAATCCAGGGTGGATCAGCCCACATAGATCCCCTAAGTCTTAAGAGCAGTGGGAGGAGACTGCTTTCACTTTTGCACACAGGCTTTTTCAAAGTCCCCATTCTGAGACACTGGTAGAGAAAATATTCAACTGACTTTGACCCGAATTTTGTAATTATGGTGACTCTTTACCAAGATGTGTAATTCCAGAGGGCACACACTTTGGACAGGTGGAGAAGAAGCAAAGTGTAATAATGAATGGCTCCTGTTTAAGGAGATCTCATCAAGGTTTCTGCTGTTCTTAAATGCTACCTGTCTTTTCTTACACGCTTACACACATACACATACTCGTGGCTGAGAGGTCCGCGTTGCCTCCAGCTTTTTTGTGAGTTTCCTCTCTCCTGATTCTTTTTTATATATGTGAGAGGGTGAATTGTTGAGGAATTAACACTGAAGCATGAGTCCTTGTGCTGCTATTACAACCCCACAAACGGAAGAAGCAGACGTTTAACAGAAGACTACAGCAGGACAGGGTTTATCTTGTGCTGGCCTGCGTGTTTATGGAATTATCTTCTGTGGGATTAAGAAAATTTTGCTCTTGTAGTCCTCTGGCTGATGTTGCTCATCACCTTTGTGCATGTGGGCGTGCTCCTTCTCGAGGATTTTCTGTTTTCCTTCTCCCACTCCTGCCAGTAATTACCAACACACAGTACTGGGGAATGAAGAAGGAGGGAGAGCCCCGAAAGGGCCCACCACCAATTCAATAGGGCTTTGATTTAACAGCTTCTAGTCCTTTGAAACCATTTTGCCAAGAAAAGCTTGCCATCAACACGTATAATCTCTTATCAGAGGCCATTGAAAGCCTGGGCTTCGAGGTTAATTCTCCCATCGCAACGAGTTCCAATCAGTTTAAAACTCACATAGAGATGAAAGCTGCGAAGCCTTCTCGCCCGGTTTGTCCCGCAAAACCCACTGAGATCAACCAACTGGGGAGGATTAGGGCGTGCTCATCTGCTGGCTCTCCAGCAGGACGGGCAAGCTCAAAAGAAAAACAATAATTAGGGATAATTGCTTGTGTCCAAACACAGGCATTAAAGCCCCTTTCCCCTTTGGTACTTTGTGAGCTGGAATGAAAAAGACACCCCCTGTTTTGACAGCTGGGCAGGCGAGCGGAGCTGGTGACAGATGAAGCAAGACGTCCCCTGGCACCCGCGGCTCAGCGGGGCGGGCCCGGCCGGGACGGCCCCACCTCAGGCCCTTCCCTCCGCAGGCGGAGCCACCGCTCCTGGCATTCCCTCCCCGGCTCCCGGGGGCTCTGCTGTGGCCCCCAAAGCAGTAACGGCCACTGGGCTCTGCGGCGCCTGCACCCCGCACCCGGGCGGTCCCGGGGGATGTGGGGGCCAGGAGAAGGAGGAGTCAGGGAGGGAAGACGCCGGCGGCCGGAGCCTGGCCGGAAGGGAGAGGAGCGTTGCGCCTTCTGGGCTGAAGGGGCGCGGGGTGCCGGGAGGGACCAGGAGGTTCTGGGTCCCGCGGGGAGCCGGGCGGGGAGCCGGAGCCTTATCTACACGTGTTAGAGCTCTTGTACACTTAACCAACAAATGCAGATCAGATGGGAGCAGTAACGCGCTTCAAAACAACTGACTAAAATTACACTCTTGAGCTGTAATGTATACAACGGCATGAGTGATTAATTAGGGGAACCCACATCCGACAAGAAAGATTTTTGAAAGCAATCTTGGAAAACGCTGCAAATACAGCTGGGATCCAGATTAATACATTTATCTAATAAAGCTCTTCTCGGCCGCCTTCTGCCTCTCTCTTGGTCCTGTCTCCTTCTTCTGCCTCACATTAGGCTCGGCTCAGCCATCACTTCGCTGCCTAATCGGACGAGTTAAACTTCTTACAAAGAAATCATATGTACGTGTTAATGGCTGAGACGATAGCGTTAAGGTATTGGACATTAGAAGGAGGGGAACAGACAGATGCTTCACTTTTCCATTTGGGAGGTAAAGCAAGGCTATGGTCCTCCCTCTGAAAGCGGAGATGAAAATGGAGCTACGTTCCTCCAGAAGAATGAATCACAGCGAGTGTAAACGAGTTTCCTAAAAGAGAACTTTAGCAGCAGCAGCAGCACTGCTGTGCCAGGGGTGCTTGTGAACATAAATCAATATGCATTTTTTGAACTGTTGTATTTTAGGTGGTGCGGTACCAGTACAGGCTAAACTGTATGTAATACGGATTATCATGCAAAACTGGTCTAAAGGGTGACGGATTAAAGGAGGCACAGAAAGCGAGAACATACCTAATGCCAGCAGAGCAAACTCCACTGGCAGAGCTGTCTTCCGATTAAAAAAAAAAAAAAAAGGGGGGAAAAAGAAAAAGAGGTGTTTTTTTTGTTTTTGTTTTTGTTTGTTTGTTTTTTGTTTGTTTGTTTGGGGTTTTTTTACTTCTTTGTGAAACACCAAACACCCAGAAGCTGACTGACTTCAGAATACACAGAAGAAAAAAAATGGATGAGAGATTTATACCTCTAAATCTTATTTTTCACTATTATGACGACCTTACACACGGCAGCAGTTTTCTTCCCATTTATCCTGGACTTCAAGCATTCTTAGCAGCTCATATAAATGTCTCCATAGACAGTCTGTCTAAACTTCACATGGAAAACTAAATTTTAAAAAATCAAGTATCTATAAAAGTGTTAATGATATATATATAAAAGGGGCAGTTTGTTTCCACAGCACCAAAACCTAGAGCAAGTCAGCTGCTCTCATCCGGTGCCCCGGTTTCCATCTGGCCAGGCTGTTTCTGCCTGCCTGCGCGGTCCACACCGGCAACACTGCAGCCCCATGAGAAAATTACGACTGCAGACAGAAAACTTTGCAAGGAAACACGGTTTATCGGACACGGGCGATGCAGCGGGGTAATTTTTTTATTGCAGCTCTTTTCCTCGACTGCACAAAAATAATGAGAGAAAGTTTGAAAGGAGAAACATCAAAATAAGTACATTACAACACAAAATGCAAGCGCAGTCCCACAGGGAGAGATAGAGCACGTCTCTGTATTTTCTCGAGGCTATCTACGGACCTTTTTCTATGACTGAATCTGCTACCGGAAGGGAAGATAAAACAATTGTCAAACCGAGCAATAATTAGTTGTAAAGTATCCCTACATTGGTTCAAAAGCAACAGACACCTCTTTGAGAATGCTGGGGGTCCCCAGCACATAACAGGTTATCATTTAAATGCCGTGTGGGTGGGTGTGTGGCGTGCGGTTTCTTTTATCTTTTCCTCGAGGGTAAAATCATCTCAGCTGTTTCTCACGAGAGTTTTTTGGGTGATGTTTATGGAGACAAATTGACAACGTACTAGCTTTCGGAGCCCAGTGCCCGCTGCAGCCTCACCGGCACGCTGGCGTGGGCAAACCCGATTCGGCTCGATCCCTAACCCGTCTGCCAGCTTCAAAGTTAGACAGCGAAATCCCAATCCTTTTCCTCCCCACTTGCACTTTCTTTGATTAGACAAATTTTGACAAGCTGTAGAGCCCTGATTAGAGACCCTGCCCTGCCTCCCGGGACTCGGAGGAGTCTATCCAAATCTTTTATTATGTTTCTGTACTGCGGTGTTCTCTGCTGATCGATATATTTTGTTGGTAGTTGTTGCGATATTAGTGGTTGTGATTACAATGGTAACGACCACCGGTTTACTTGGTAAACGCAGTAGCTAGTTCTGAAAATCTCCTAAAAGTCTTGAGTTATGAAAAAACTAAGAGCAAATAAAGCACTAAACTACTTTCTTTCAGACACTGCTGGAGAACTTTCCCACCTAGTGCAGGGTCAAACCCCAAACAACAAACGTTGAACTTCGGTGTAGGTGGTAATCTGAAGTTTGAATGAGAGGCTCAAGAGTCACCTCAGTCTACCACAAAGCAGCCTCCAAGCACGAATGAAGGGACATGACCACGGGTTTGTTCCTTCAGATCCTCTTTTCCTGAAAAAAGAAGAAAAAAAAGAAAAAAATCAGCTTCTGAGTAAATCAGTAAGGAATTAAAAGCGAGGAAGAAACACTCCATGCACTGGGATGCGATGGGATTTGGCTTTTGCGGACATAATTCTCTTCCGATCTTATTGTACACATTGCAAGTATAAGTGGGGGAGGAGGGTGCCCTTTAAAACGAAATTTGAACGGGTACTTTTACATTTCCTTTTAAAATGAGGTCACTTACTCTTTGACTGCAACTGCACGACAGCCTGCCGCTGCCGGGCGCCTGCACACATCCGATTACAGCTATGCGAATCAGAACCGTAGGCTGGATGCTGCATCAGAGCCTGGGGCTTCTATTCTGAATGTTACATTTAGGGGTTCACGTTTCTGTTTGTTTAATACCATTTATGCCAGGTGGTTTTCTTCCAAATTAAACAAGAGGCGCCGATCGCTGTGAGAATTAGTTTGTGTCAAGTTTCAGGTGGAAAAGGGAATTTGACAATGCCGCAGTCGAACATTTCAACAACCATTTACTACTAAACAGCTCGGCTTCCACAGTTATATACCTTGTACTACAGTTCATAAACTTGATTTATGATGAAATAGAATTGCTGGGTTTTACTGCTCTGGCACTCCCAGCTGGCAAGAATTTGACTGCAACATGTGGGATTTACCCGGAGGGAAAACAGAATTGTATCGAGAGCTTCCCCTGTATACGTGATACCAGCCAGCAGATAATGGAAAACTCTGTCTCGCAAAGCCACACAAGCGTTCAAACGCAGGTTTAGGCGATCGGATGGCGCAGAGGAATTCTGCACGCTCTCCTGTCCTCCCGCTGCCACCCGTACAGCCCAAGCTCCTGGCGGTGCCTGACAGAGACCGGGGGAGCCCACACCGGGGACCGGTCTTTCCTGTCCAGAGCTGCCGCCGGCAGTGCGGGGGTGCAGCAGCGGTGCAGGAGGCGAGAGGACCCTCAAGGCAGTTTTGCAGTCCCGGCTCTCGGGTGCGCAAAGGCTGCCGGCCGCGGGTGCTGGATTTCCCGGAACAAATCTTTCCCCGGTTATCCCGGTGAGATCCAGGTAGGGGAAACCGGTGAAGTTTGTGCCATGATAATATTTGTGCTTGAAATAAGCTGCCAGCGTAGCCGGGTAACCTGGTGAATTTTAATACAAGGCTGGCAATATGCGCTAGTCAGTGTAAATCCCCATCTCCTGGCTCTGTCTTCTCGTAAAATCATAGGCGCAAAGATACCGGGAAGTACGAGCGTGCTGATACCAAACCTTATTAACGAAACGGCTGAGAAATCAAAACGCCGCCCCATACATAGAGTTACCCCCGCAGCCCCTCGCCCTCCCGAGTGGGGCACGGAGCTCCCTCCGTCGTTGCTCCCCACCTCCTGGGGCAGCGGTGCCGGCTGTTGCCGGGGAGGGGTTCTCCCAGCCTGGCCCTTCCTCTTCCCCCCCTCCACCGAGGATGCCGGTTTTCCTCCAGCGCGATCCCTGGCCCTGGGGCAGCGGATGCTTCAGGGCACCTCACCGCAGAGGGGCTTCGGCTGTGCTCGCTCTGGGGGCAGCGGGCTTGCGAGGAGACCCGCAGGGCTCCCCATGCACACAACCCTGCTTTTCATCCTCCTCCGACTCGCTCCTTTCTCCCCAAGGACCGCTCTGCAAGCCCTGTCCTAAAATGTGCCGCATCTTACCGAGGGGTTGTCTGAGGGCTACCCCTCACCAAGAAAAAAGAAAAAAGATGGTGTTTTTTGAGCCTGCGTGAAGGACGCGGGGTGGCCCAGGAGAGGGGCTTTCGCTGCCTGCACCCCAGAGGGGCTGCGGCCGTGCGGTGGGAGCTACAGCCCCTGGCACAGCCCTGCTCGCGAAGCGACACGCAGAGGTACTTTTGTGGGTGATTTGTACAAGTCCGTGGAAAGCTCGGGAAAATGAAGTAGGGAGGGAAGGAGGGAAGAGGAGGGCATTTGGGAGAGTGCAAAACCCGTGCTGGAGAGGGAGAGCTTGGCTTTTGAAGTATGGAACTGTATCTTGCCAAGGTGATAACTGGAAAAATATC